>CAJHNH020000022.1:339515-432015 GCA_905116865.2 Candidula unifasciata
TAGGAACTGTCCGGAGACATCTGGATTCCTGCAGTTGATGAAAACAGCAGAGAAAACTATCTGAATACAGACCCATAACATAAATATGTCTCTGTATGTGGTAATGATGTTTTACATCTTTGATCCAAAACTGCTGTTTTATGAAATTACTATATACTGGATCTATATGAAATACTTCCAGGATACTAATGACATTCCTGAGAAGTAAAGGTGCCGACTCTAAAACCCACAGAGTGCCAACTGATCTATATAAAAATATTATTCTAGCATCATCTTGTGCTCAGTGTGTCTGGCGTAAAAAGAGCCCTGATTATATGTGAAGTACTGTCCTGGTTTGTTGTGAGTGTCCATGTCTGGCACTGGTAGCACAGAGTTGGAATGAATATGCTTTGAATAAGATGTCTCTTTGTGCTGATTGGGATTGTCTTATGCTGTAAGAGGGGGGCTAGCTGTCCCAATACTGACCTGTCTAGATATGAAAAACTGACCTGGTTAGATATCACTATATGTGACAGTGACTGCAGCCCAAGTTGCTCACCAAGTGTCAATTTGTCTACATAAATATAGGGAACTACCACCATATGTCACAGAGCTGTGGTGGTAGAGTAGCTGGATGCTCTGCCTACCAGCCCAAAGATTGTGGGTTTCAATCTAAACTGTCTAATTTTTTTCTCTTTCCAAAAATAATCTTGGATCTCAGATCAACCCAGTATGAAAATGGGTACAAAATAAAAGTTCTTGGAAATAAAAAGTGCAGGCATGTCCACTACACCACCAATCGAGGGCGGATGGTTCTATAAAACTAGGTTTAACATCATATGCCTAACATTTCACTGACGGGAAATGGTCCTTTACTTCCTAGTACACCTCATGGCATGGGAAATGGTCCTTTACTTCCTAGGTGCCTATTACACCTCATGGCAGGGGAAATGGTCCTTTACTTTGTAGATGCCTAGTAAACCTCATGGCATGGGAAATGGTCCTTTACTTCATAGATGCCTAGTACACCTCATGGCATGGGAAATGGTCCTTTACTTCATAGATGCCTAGTACACCTCATGGCATGGGAAATGGTCCTTTACTTCCTAGATGCCTAGTACACCTCATGGCACGGGAAATGGTCCTTTACTTTCCAGATGCCTAGTACGCCTCATGGCATGGGAAATGGTCCTTTACTTCCTAGATGCCTAGTATGCCTCATGGCATGGGAAATGGTCCTTTACTTCCTAGATGCCTAGTACGCCTCATGGCATGGGAAATGGTCCTTTACTTCATAGATGCCTAGTACACCTCATGGCACGGGAAATGGTCCTTTACTTTCCAGATGCCTAGTACGCCTCATGGCATGGGAAATGGTCCTTTACTTCCTAGATGCCTAGTATGCCTCATGGCATGGGAAATGGTCCTTTACTTCCTAGATGCCTAGTACGCCTCATGGCATGGGAAATGGTCCTTTACTTCATAGATGCCTAGTAAACTTCATGGCATGGGAAATGGTCCTTTACTTCCTAGATGCCTAGTACACCTCATGGCATGGGAAATGGTCCTTTACTTCCTAGATGCCTAGTACGCCTAATGGCATGGGAAATGGTCCTTTACTTCCTAGATGCCTAGTACACCTCATGGCAGGGGAAATGGTCCCTTACTTCCTAGATGCCTAGTACACCTCATGGCATGGGAAATGGCCCTTGACTTGACTCCAAGTGAAGCCAAACAGAGCTGAGTTAACTCATAGAGCAGGCTCACATGTGCTGAAGCTTACCTCAAATGGATGCTGTAGTATATAAACTGTTGTCCGAACTTGAACCGGCTCATGTGGCAGGAAAGGACACCAACAGACACTTACTGGACGCCTGAAATATTTTATCCATCAATTAGGATTATGTGATATGTACATAAAATTATGTGATATGTACATAAAATTATGTGATTTGTACATAAAATTATGTGATATGTACATAAAATTATGTGATATGTACACAAAATTATGTGATATGTACATAAAATTATGTGATATGTATACAAATCCTGGAGTCCTTATAGAGCAGTGATGTGCAATATAGGACCCTTAACGTCTCTCAGCTTTTCTTTCTCACTTTATGTGGTGAACTGTTCTTTCTAGTAATCCAGTGGAAGGGACTGCTGTTATATGAAATCACTATAAACTGGCTCTACATGATTCTCAGCACTCCGCAGGAAACTGGATGGGACAAATGAGGTAATGGTGAAATCCAGTTCTGTCGGCCAACTACTGAGCTGAGTTTATGTTGCAATATTGTGAGCTGTGTATTAATGTGTGCTCCAGGAGATGTGTTTTATAAACTCCATGGGCAGAAAATTGTGAGTGGTTGGTTACCACAGAACTGTTGGTATACTTTGAGCATTAATGCTTGTGCACCGACTGGTTTGTTGTGACTGCTGCTTCCATTAACTATGAATAGTAATTCCAGTGACAGATTATGTTTAGGCTACCTTATGCATATGATGCATGTGTGAGCTGTTGGATTTTATCAGGACTGCTGTCTGAATCTTCACATGGGACAACATGTCATTCTGTGTGTTTTCACCAGCACAAGAGTGGAGCAGTTATTTCCGCCAATAATTCCTGACACAGATGCCTAATGGCATAAAGCAATATTTACATAACAATCAAATCATCTAGCCAGAAAAACATGATTAAACAAGACAAGTTACTATATTTAACATAAACCATTAGATTTATGGAATTCTTTTCCCAAAGAGGGCAAAAATATTAAACATGTCTGACACATAAGCTTTGTAAAATTAAAACAAAAAAAAAGCAATTGTTATAAAAATCATCAATAGTAATGTATAATATTTGATCAATAATGTACAGGGAAGCTAATGGGCCTTCTTCTATGCACTGAGGCATAGTGGCTACACAAACATTAATTCTATTAATGGATTATTGGGCTAGCTATTATACGATTAGTTTAATACATTTTTGTTAGTTAATTTCATTAATAAATCATTTATAGAAACTGTTGTTATATAACTACTGAAAAAAGATCAATATATATCTATAAGGAAAAGGCAAGCACAGTTCTTTGGTCATGTGATAACGGGGAAGGCTTTGGAGAATACTGTGACGACTGTGAAGATCAACTATAGAAGATGGAGAGGCAGACTGAGAGAGATGATGACTGATGACGGATGGATTGTGACGGTTGCAAGGAGGGATATCATCGATGGAACATGCAGAGGACAGGGACCAAGATCTGTGCAGTAATCAAATTCTTTTATGTGCTGCACCAGTAATTAGTGATTCCTTAACATAAATATACAATCAGTGCCTTGCCAAGAACTACTTTCCATCAGTATTTAAAATTGCTAAAGTTTATCCTATGCTTAAATTTGGTTTGGCTGACAACAATTCTTTAGGCAACTATAAACTCATTTCTCTATTAACCCCACTATCTAAACTATTAGAGAAACACATACATAAAATAATGTTTCAGCATTTAAATAACAACAAAAAAAAATTTAGTTGATAGCCAGTCAGGGGTTCAGACCTAAACACTCTTGTCATTTTGCGTTGAAGAAAATGACTGACAACTGGCACTCTAACATCAACAATGGCAACATAGGCGGTGCAGTTTTTGTTGACTATAGGAAACTCTTTGATATGGCTGATGACAATATTTTAATTAGTAAATTAAAAACCTTAAAAATTACCAATAATTGAGTGACATTAGTAAAGTAATTTCTGTTTGATAGACAGCAGGTTGTTTACTTTAGTAACCTTTATTCAAAACCCACAGTTGAATAAAGGCGTTCCCTAGGGCTCAATATTATTCCCACTTATACTAATGACCTTCCATTACATTTCAGTATAACATGTGATCTGTTCGCTGATGACTGTTCTATATATACTAGTCATGATAACAGTAATGAGCTGGAACGTTCTTTGCAGAATGATATAGATAAACCTATAAAATGGAGCAATGATAATCACATGCAAATTAATATAAATTTAAAAAAAGCTAAAAAACACGAGCCACCGCTTGAGTTCTTCATGACAAACTACCTATTGTTAATGTAGTTGAACACAAAACATAAGGTGTTTCAATTAACAACTTGGAGTTCCCAGGTACATGCCATGAACCTCCCCAAAAAATAGCACAAAAAGGTTTTCAACTTGGCAAAACTCAGCACTTTCTGGATGAAAATATGCGTAAGATATTTTACATATCCTATACCCAAACAAATATTGACTATTGTTCCACAATCTAACGACAAATGACTGTGTTCTCTACAAAATTGGAGCTTACGCCTGCCTAGTCTCCGATAGAAATTTAGTCAAGTAAAATCTCTTGTACGCGCATTTAAGACTTCTGCCATTGAGTAAAAATTTTAATTCTAACAAGGCCAAACTCATTCACAAATTCCTATCTCAAAATACTCCAAATTACATCTTCCAATTTATTCAATCCAATCCATGATTAATTAAAAACAAGTTTAGCATATTATGCTGCTCATGTATTGAACTATCTTCCACTCAATCTGAAAACTACTAAGTCCCGACTTATTTAACCACAAACTTTTTAATTTCATGGTTCCAAGTGAATATATGCCACTTTAAATGTAGTTAATAATCCATATTTCATTATCAATTTATAATTAAAAAAGGCGTGTATGATATGTATTCATGTGTGGGTGTGTTTGTGTATGTATGAGTGTGCCACACACATCTACATAAACACACACATTCATACATACATACACACACATTCATACATACATACATACACGCATACATACATACACGCATACATATACATTCATGCATACATACATGCATACATGCATTAATATACATTCATGCACACATACATACATACATGCACACATACATACATACATACACACATACATACATAAACATTCACACACACATGGACACACACTCAGCCAGACACAAACTGACACACAAACACACACTCTCACAGATAGATGCACACACAGTCACAAATACACACACAGACACACGCCAACATGGTACACTTGAGCGCATACACATGTTTTACGACCCATGGGTCGTAAAACATGTATGGCACACTTGCGCACATACACAAACATTCATAATATGCATAATATTTTATGAACATATATACTTTATTGATGAAGAACAACTGCTGTATGAAAGATAGGTGTCTGGTAGGGCAGAATGTAAGATGGGCCTGCGTGCCTAATTTGTGGCCCTTTGAAAATAACGTCCGTTCATTTAAGTCATATTTTTTAAGTCTACAACAGTTGCAGCATCTGTCAAAACTTTAAATGTGCAGTATTTCTTGCCTGAGACATTTGTACCTGCCTTATCACCCCTAAATCTTGAGCATATTCTCCACCAAGGCTGCATTTGTTAATTAAGTTAAAATTAGGGCTGTACCGAATACTGATTTTCACTATTCGGCTGAATACGAATAGCTGGACCAACTATTTGGCCTAATACGAATAGTGAATCATCATCATCAGGTGCCTTGCTGACTGGCATGGGCGATTATGCCTTGCCACAATCTGCGATCTTCTGCAGCATGTATTAGTTCGTGTGCTGACACACCTCCATGCCATGCAACAAGACTGTCAAGAATCTTCTCTCGTTGTCTTTCTCTATCCCTCTTCCATAGATCTTTCCAGTGGTCACCACATGTTCCATTTTCCCTCATCTTTTAACATGGCCAAAAAATGATGACTGTCTCCGCCTGATGTCTGTGAGTAGTTGTCTTCGGGTTCCCGCCTCTTTTAAAACCTCTTGGTTGCTTTTTTCTGGCCGTCCAAGGTCATTTAAGCATTGTTCTGTAAAACCACATCTATGAGGCCTCAAGAAATTGTTTGGCCTGCCTACCGATTGTCCAGGACTCACTTACTTAATTTAACCTCAACAACAGTGAGTGAGTAATGATCAATACTAGAGTTCAGTACGGAAATGTTTGTCTCACCCGAGTAACATATCATATAATAATGTATTGGCTCTCCTCCGAACTTCTACCCCCTCATTATCGCGGCCTGAAATATCAGTTCAGGGCTCAGTCCAACGAAAAATGCGGACTTTCTGCCAAGGAACAAATCGTGGCAAAACTAGGATTACTTGACAATTTCAAGAGACACAACATTACAGACGATACTAGCAGACGATAAAAGCGACCGTTGACAATTTCGAGACATTACAGACAATGAAAGCGATATGGTGGGTAGACCACTCGCTCCCACGCAGATTAGCAATACTGTTCTTCTGATTGAGGAATTAGCAGCGGTAGATGTCAGACTTGTCGGCATGCGCAAAATGCGATTAAACTCACCGCCGAGCGCTTTCCCCGCACCGCTGCGCGTGGCGCAGATGGGTGGCAAACTAGGTGCCTGGGACTCACAAGCAAAGTAATTGGAGGAAGTTGCAGAAGATGCAGTAGCTGCTGCTCGTGAGTACCAGCCATCTATTTTAGCCCCTATCCATGTCGCGCGAAGTGGCGCGGAGGATACGGTCAGTGGTGAGGCATAGTCACACAAACAGGTCCGCAAGTAACATATCGCTGAGACCCTGTTAGAGCATTTGTGTCGTTTTTCCGAGCCGACCTAGATTTGCCGCGATTTGTTCGTCGACAGAAAGTCCGATATGTCCCCATTTTACATATTTGTTCCTCGGCAGAAAGTTCAACAATGGAAAGTTTCTAGCGACTACAGTTTCAACAATTTGCGGTCTTTTTGGCAATTTCCGTTACCACGGAAACCGTTTGAAACTTGTTTGGGAAATGTCGGCTGGGGTTTCGGGATGGGTCCTAATCTCTCATGAAATTTTGTGATTGGTGTGATTTTCACCAGCTATGAATTGTTGAAAACGGCGGGAACGAACCCGATTAACAGCGCATGTCTATGACAGCCGGACGTCCTCTGTTTTTCTGTTATATCGGTTTGATTGAAAATAGCGCTAAGTATTCATGGTTGGCTTTAAGGCCTTAAACATTACCAGACATGGTAATACTAGTTATAATTGAATTCTCCGTCCAATTTTACAGTTGTGCATAAAATTTCTTTCTTATCTGTGGCTGTTTCGTTTTACAGTGACATTTTATGCAATCGCTATTATGTGGCTGTATCTGAGAAAAATTGTCTGCCATCTTGTCCAATGAAAACAAAGCCAAAACGAAAGTTGCGCAGTATAAGGTTGCGCAGAGAAAACTTCTTGTTTTTCAGACACAAGTTTTAGCAGCTGTTTTATTTTTACATCTCATCTCCACAAAAACCTACAAATCTCAGCTCAGAAATGACATACAAGGCTAAATGAGGTACCATTGGAAAGAGATTGTTTACAGCTATCTAACTGTGCTGGTTTTTTTTTTTTTTTTGGTGTTGAGGGCATTTTGAAAATTTGACTAATAAAGTGTCAACGGTCGCTATTCTGTATATTACATAGAAAGATTGATCAACACAGAAACATGCAGACAATTTGTACATACTTGCATCTTTCACAAGTTGGTCGTTTCGTTAAAGTTGGGCCGTCATCAAAAATATCTAGAGATGTTAGATCTTCTAAAACATCAACAATAGAAGGCTGCTGGGGACAGTCTGGTATGGGGGCAGCCATATTGGGGAACACCCAAAAGGGGACATCACTGCCGTCGAGCAAACCCAAGACGAACCACCTACTTGGAACTACATGATAGTTCCCACCAACACTTGGAGGGTGCAGGTTAAATAAAGAGACATGGTTCAATGCTGCAGTTTTCGCCTACGATGTGTACGAGGGATTTCAGATTAAAGAAGAGACATGTGCGGCAGTGTTGGACTTAGAAGATGCCTACAATAAAGTAGCATACGATTATTTAATGCAATTACTGCTTAAACTAGAAGTTAATCCTATTCTGATCCGCTGGATTGCTTTGGTCCTCTTCCAGAGAAAGATTGTACTAAGATTTGGTAGCTGGTCCTCAGAACCGCAAACGATATGTCCAGGCTTGCCACAGGGATCACCGCTATCACCAGTCTTATTCAACGTTTATACGGTGATGATCACTGAGCAGCAGTTGAATGGAAAGGGAAGGACTTTGTCATATGCTGATGACATTTTGATTTATCGACGAGGGCGTGATAGACAGGAGATCGCCAGCACTATGCACAAAGAACTCGATCGAATTGCCGCCTGGTGTGATGGTTCCAATGCCTAAGTCAATCCTTCGAAGGCATCAGTGTCATGGTTCTCTTTGAACAATCACATTGTCAAGTCGGACTTACCAGAAGTGAAAATGCGTGATAATGTATTGATCAGAACCAACGTTATGACGTTTCTCGGGGTGAGGTTCGATCGCAGCTTGTCATTCAGGGAACACGTTGACCATGTGATAACAAAAGCACGCAAAGGTCTATCTGCAATGAGGATTATGGCTGCTTCCAATATTGAGCAAAGACTACTAATACTTCTATTCTACGGTCTGGTCCTTTCCCCCACTGAATACGCTCTGGCCATCCTCACTGTCAGTGCTACCCAGATCGAACGACTCGAAAAGCCATGCGCATTATTTTGGGATGTACTAGAGACACATCCTGTGGAGCAATGAGGTATCTACTTGACTTTCCAACAATGAACCAAAGGATCAGGATGTGGAGGGCTCGGGCATATCTCAAAATATGCGCTGATAAGAAACACCCACTACATCAAGCGCTTTTTAGTGAAAAGGGCGACAGACTGAAGAGAGGGAAATCGTGGCTAGGTCGGGCAGAAGATGTTATTAGGCAAATATGCAGCCTAACCGACATCATACCTGGTGCAGAATGGATACCTGTGCCTCAGGCGTTTATTTGTACATTTTCCTGTATTGTCACACTCAACAGGCGATGTAGAGAAGAGAATCCTGTTGCTGTTAATGCAGAGGTCAACGCTCTCATCGGTGAAAATTCAGACGAAGCAGATGCAATAATCTATACAGACGGATCCGTTATACGCCAAAGAAGAAGCGCATGGGCATTTACAGCACGCTCAGCGGGCAGAACAGTCAAAGAAGCCAACGGCGCCTTCTCCATGACAACCAGCAGCATGACGATGGAGGTGATGGCAGTGACACAAGCGCTTGCCTGGCTTGAAACACAAAAATACACCCGCGTGTGTATACTCAGTGATTCAATGAGTATGATCCGGAGGGTTCAGGCAGGTTCAGTGCGAAGACAATGGCTTGAATCATTACAGAAGTCCACTGTTCGTGGAGTCACCTTTATTTTTGTTCCGGGACACGCAGGCGTCGATGGAAATGAAAGAGCTGACAGGTTGGCTGGATCCGCTATCACTACCGACTGTCAGCCTATGGATCATGCTGATATTATCAATGCCCTCAGAGAAATGGGAAGGATAGAGGACTTTGGTGGCAGTGAATCCACATCACTCGCCAGAATGGCAGACTTGGGAATTAAGATCGGCACAGCAAAAAACGAGACGCACACCAGCTACGCCAGAAGACTTGTTAATCAACATAGAACTGGTACTATTAGCCATCGGACGTTGGGGTTCATACTGAGGGGAGGATCTGAGCACCTATGGACATGTCCGGAGTGCAATGAGGATAACCCAACTAACTAACTAACAAACCCAAGACGAGCGCTTCTTCTCCTCCTTCTCTTCCATCTTGTACTTCAGATTCGTTGGTGAGTTCTGTCAAGAGCGCTATCAAGACTGATGGTTCATTTCTGTAAGGCTGTTCCTCATGCCATCACTCCATATTTTCCGAGGTCTTCGCTCGCTCTACACTTGTTGGAATGTTTCAGTGTGGCTCGATTATGGTACCAGGGCATTCTTGTTAGATGTCGAAAGCACTTCATATTTTGTTCTTTGATGACCTGAAAGACTGGCTTTATTCGTAGCATTCTCCTGATTTCGTATTATACTATTTTGTCTTTCCTTAAAACTCCTGCAGCTCTTTTAAGGCATTTCATCTCTGCTGTCACAATTTTACGATGATTAGAGTATGTAAGTGTCCATGTTTGGCATTGATAGCATAGTTTTGGCCAAAAAAAAAAGTTCTCATAAGATTCACTTTAGTACTTCGGGTTATCTGCTTGTGTGTCAAAAAGAAAGATAGTTGCCCCAATATTTGATTAGCTTTGGCACATCTCGAGCTAATTTCTCTGTCCAGTTTTCTTTCCATCGGATGTGAAACTGCTCCCAAATACTCGAATTCCTCTCTTTGTTCGTTAAGACCAGACCAAACAGACGAATTGGAAACGCATGTGTAATACTTTCTAAACTAATTGCTTGTCCAATGCTTACCAAACTGTCAACGTTCAGTGTGGTCAAACAAAAACAGCTACGAACAAGACCAGGAATAAAGCTTATGCATCTTGCCTCGTTAGAATACAGCAAGATCAAACACCATCACAAGCACTACATCTCAGAAGATCAGCTACATGAGCAAGAGGACGGCCGCGGAAAACAGTGGATCGGCAACATTAAAGACACTCTACGCCTTCACGGCATGACAATAGCCAGTGGCAGCCAACGTGCACTGGATCGCAAATAATTCCTCCCCAAGTCGCTTAACGGCAGAAGTGGTTTATGATGATGATGATGATGATGAACAACAATAATAAACCGCCTGTGTTTATTTAAATTATTCTATACCGTCGACGTTTATTCTAGCATATAAATTATCAGAATATTTAAAACCTTAAAAACTGGTGACAAAAATTTGAGAATTTTATATATATATATATATATATATATATATATATATATATATATATATATATATATATATATATATATATATATATATATATATATATATATATATATATATATATATATTGGCAACAACAAAGCAGCTATAAAAATAACAAGGAAGTTGGAGACATGTTGAAAACTTCAAAGAAGGTGACAGACATGGATGTGTACTTCTTTTTTCTGTTGTCAATATCTGCTTATGCCACTAGGTGTCGCAGTTCATGTCAGACGATCAGCAGCCGAGCCGATATGATCTGTCTTGATGTTGTGCACTCTCAAGTTGACAGTGATTCCAGTTCACCTTCTTCTCGGTCTTCCCCTGCCTCTTGGTGTTTCGATTTTCAGGTTGTATGCTTTTGTTGCTGGATGTGTACTATCATCGAATATTCCGTGTATACAGTAAAGAGATCTATAAAGGTATGCCAGGAACATGGTTTGGTGGGCACAATGTCAACAGCCTGCGATATCAGGACCATACAGTTTTGATCAGTGATCAGGAAATACACTTGCAAAAAACTATGGACATACCTGGAAAAGAACAGTCGAATCAGCGGTCTTAGTTTGAATAGCAGAATCCCTGTGTTGGGTCTGGGGCTGGATTGTGGAGTGGGGGGGGGGGGGGCAAGAATAGACCCACTGCCTTCCCAACAAGCATGTCGTAAGAGTCGACTAACTATAGGCTTCCTCGAAGTCGGAGTATATCTTCCCTATAGGCAAGGAACAATCAACTGCACACAAATATGGTAGTAAAAGGGATGTGCACACAAAACGCAGGCTCTGGCATGAAGCCTAAGTCCAAATGGACGAACAATCAGGACTTTCCGCTGGAGCTTACAGAAGAAGAAGAAGAAAAACAAGAACAAAAACAAGAACAATCGAAATATTGGTAATCACAAAAAATAACCCCACCCCGCCTTTCTCACACACAATCACAGGAAATGTGACCAAGTGTAAGGCCAGTCGATACGTGTAAATACTTGGGTACTCTGATAACAGCAGAGGGAAGATATATCGACTCTTCTGCTCTGACGTCATGATATACTGCACAAAAGCTGGTGAATAAATCTCCGTTTCCGTTCATTAACCCTGGTCGGCTTTCCCCCATGATCTTCTCAAATCCCGCGTTATCCGATCTTATCGTGACATTCAGGTCACCCATCACAATCGTAATATTGTCATTTCGTTTATTATCTATGCATGCGGACGTTTTATATAGAACTCCCCCTGAACTGGTTTATCAAAATCATTTTAAATTACTAAAAAAAATTAAACGAGCTTTACGATTGTTTGGTGCAGCGGGCATACAGGGCAAGACCTATAATTTTAATACTATTGATCAATGAACACTGCAACATCGAACAACACTAATCAACGGTGTAAGAACAGAATCCGGAAATTCTGGTTCCCAGTGGAAACATGAGTGACACAAGGATGTGTCCTATTACAGATGCTATATGGAATAGCTGTCAATTGAGTCATGCGCAAATGCACAAATAACACAAATGTGGGTATCAAATGAGTTGACAAAATTCTAGAAGACTTTGACTTTGCTGACGACATGGTGCTTTTGAGTTCAACGCACCCAGATATCTGAGAGAAAACAAACCATTTCCAAAATGTTTTAATGAAAATCGGACTCCAAATTAGCACCGAATAAACAAAAATTATTGGTCTGACCAATAATTCAGACGACATCAAACTAAATGATCATATTCTTGAAAACGTCAACATCTTTACATACCTAGGAAGTAAGATGACATCTAAAGGGAACTCATCTACAATCACACGGGCATCTAGTTCCTTTAACACACTGTGAAACATCTGTCAGTCAAAGACACTCAGCAATCACACGGGCATCTAGTTTCTTTAACACACTGTGAAACATCTGTCAGTCAAAGACACTCAGCAATCACACTGGCATCTAGTTCCTTAAACACACTGTGACACATCAGACAGTCAAAGACACTCAGCAGTCACACAAAACTTCAAATATTCAACTCTTGTGGGATTCCAGTGTCAGCCTAGGGATGCGAGAGTTGGAAAGCAACGGTAGCTCTAGATTTAAAAAAAATAGTTTTAAGAACAAATGTCTAGAAAAATATTTAATCTTCACTGGACAGTTTTCAGATGCAAAACGTCAATAAGACAAGAGGCCAAGCAAGACAATGTATCCCGTTTTATAAGAAAGCGCCGCTGGAACTACATCGGCCATGCACTCAGAATGGATAAAACAAGACTTCCCCTTCAAGCTCCCATGTGGACACTGGAGGGGGAAAAAAACAAGGAAGACCAAGAGAAACTCTGCGTAGAACCATCATCAGGGAAAGCTCGACCATGGGCCTAACAAACATCAATCATCACGGAAGGCTTGACCATGGGCCTAACAAACATCCATCATCAGGGAAGGCTCGACCATGGGCCTAACAAACATCAATCATCAGGGAAGGCTCGACCATGGGCCTAACAAACATCCATCACCAGGGAAGGCTTGGCCATGGGCCTAACAAACATCCATCATCAGGGAAGACTCGACCATGGGCCTAACAAACATCAATCACCAGGGAAGGCTCGACCATAGGATTACCAAAGAACCATCATCAGGGAAGGCTCGACCATAGGATTACCAAAGAACCATCATCAGGGAAGGCTCGACCATAGGATTACCAAAGAACCATCATCAGGGAAGGCTCGACCATAGGATTACCAAAGAACCATCATCAGGGAAGGCTCGACCATAGGATTACCAAAGAACCATCATCAGGGAAGGCTCGACCATAGGATTACCAAAGAACCATCATCAGGGAAGGCTCGACCATAGGATTACCAAAGAACCATCATCAGGGAAGGCTCGACCATAGGATTACCAAAGAACCATCATCAGGGAAGGCTCGACCATAGGATTACCAAAGAACCATCATCAGGGAAGGCTCGATCATAGGATTACCAAAGAACCATCATCAGGGAAGGCTCAACCATGGGATTACCAAAGAACCATCATCAGGGAAGGCTCGACCATAGGATTACCAAAGAACCATCATCAGGGAAGGCTCAACCATGGGATTAACAAAAGAACCATCATCAGGGAAGGCTCGACCATAGGATTACCAAAGAACCATCATCAGGGAAGGCTCGACCATAGGATTACCAAAGAACCATCATCAGGGAAGGCTCGACCATAGGATTACCAAAGAACCATCATCAGGGAAGGCTCGATCATAGGATTACCAAAGAACCATCATCAGGGAAGGCTCAACCATGGGATTACCAAAGAACCATCATCAGGGAAGGCTCGACCATAGGATTACCAAAGAACCATCATCAGGGAAGGCTCAACCATGGGATTAACAAAGAACCATCATCAGGGAAGGCTCGACCATAGGATTACCAAAGAACCATCATCAGGGAAGGCTCGACCATAGGATTACCAAAGAACCATCATCAGGGAAGGCTCGACCATAGGATTACCAAAGAACCATCATCAGGGAAGGCTCGACCATGGGAACAAAGAACCGTCATCAGGGAAGGCTCAACCATGGGAACAAAGAACCATCATCAGGGAAGGCTCAACCATGGGAACAAAGAACCATCATCAGGGAAGGCTCAACCATGGGCCTAACAAAGAACCATCATCAGGGAAGGCTCGACCATGGGCCTAACAAACATCCAAGACCTGTCCTATGCCCACGAGGAAAGACTAACTAACTAACTAACTAACTAACTAACTAACTAACTAACTAACTAACTAACTAACTAACTAACTAACTAACTAACTAACTAACTAACTAACACTCAATGACAATGATATGGTCAACATGATCAAGTGCTGTTACATAACGCCAGATCACATTCATATTTACTTTCTTGTCCCTGCTTCTGGAGATGGCTGTTTTTATTCTAGAACTACTTCTTATTTTTCTTTCCTCTATTCACCGACTCCGACGGAAAGTTCTAGTTGTTCGTCAACTGCACTATAGTCTTGTTCCAGAAATTGAGTGTGGTGTGCAGATCAGTTTTACATGTCTCGTCTATATGTTTGCAGACTCTTTATTCCTTGTTTCTCGCACAGATGCACTCCGACTTCGAAGGTAGCCCTCGATTATTCGACTCCTACGACATACTTAAAGGCAGTAAGTCTATTTTGTTTTCCCCACAATAGGACCCCGGAACCGGCCTGGGGAATTTGTTAGTACACAACGCAAGATCACATTCATGTTTATTATATTGTCCGTGTTCTAAATATAGCTCTTGCTATTCTAGAACGGACATTATTTCCACTTTTAAAATGGCCTGTCTCCTTAGATAGCGTTGGGTTCATTTCTCATGTGCGCCAGTGAAGAATTTTCGGAGGACCTGAGATAAGCAACATAGGCAAGATTGTTTAGAGGTGTCTCTATATAATATTTCTCGGTCCCTACCCACATTATTTCACGGAATCCTGAAATGAGAATGTTATAAAATACATCATGTCTCTAACAAGTGCGGTTGTGTGTTTTGATTCATACATTTATCTACATGCTAGCCCGGCTCGCTAGCGTAATCGGCTACACCTGACTTCACGACGAACGGGTGACGAAATTCTTGTGGTCCGGGTTCACGCCCGGGGGTAGGCAGATATCCATAGTACCGAGCCACAGAGTTGACAACTCATGGCTGCTGGATATAAAAAAAATCTTTATGCCAGGTTCAGTTCTGGAGAGATTCCTACTTGAAATGAGGTGCCTTGGCAATCTAGATTCCTTTGGGCTTTCCCTGCATTGTTTCATAGCTGATCAATTAATCAGTAAACGGGTTTCTGCTTTACGAAAAACAGCGAAAACGAGCAGAATGTCCATCGATGTCTCTTGTGGAAAAAAAATAATATTTAAAACAGACTGCAATATCAGCAAAACCAGTGGCATATATGCAAACAAGGCAGTTGCCAGAGGAGCTAACACAGACAGTCTGCCACCGCCGTTGCAGTTCTTCGTTGATGGAAGCAGTAGTTAACAATCAATCGGCAACTGAACAAGCAGTGTCGCATATGGCACCACCAACTCTATAGCTACAAGTCACTCACCATTTCTGAACAGTATACTCATCTCAATAGCTGTGACACGAAACTAAATACTTTCAGTACACATATGGGGAAAATGCAACAACCGGCCGTGGCTATCAGCAATATTAGACCTCAAGTCCTCCATGGCAAAGTTATTGAAAAATGCACGATATCACAAAACAGAACTGCTTATCCTAATTGAAGTCTACCTGTTCAGTGGTCAAGATCACATTTAACTGCTGTTCAACGGCACTGGTTCAGTAAAAGGAAGAAGGAAAAGGAGGGGTTGGGGGAGGGAGGCGGTGGGGGGGGGGGGGGTTATAGAAGGAAGAAGCGTAAGAAAAAATAAGAAGATGTTGATTGTATGGATTATAATGATAATGAAACCAGAGAGAATTTTCACTTCAAAAAACAAATATACCCCCTTGTTAAATATTTCCAAAACTAAAGACCCTGAAAAGTGTTTTGAGTTTCAACAACAGCTTGAAGATGCTTTCACTGATATCCAGGATAACTCTACAGCAAGCCTAAAATGGAATGAAATTAGGGAGACTGTTTACAAAACAGCTGTATCAGTCTATGGGATTAGAGAAAATAGAAGTAAGGACTGGTTTGAAGCAAATAGCCAGACACTCCGACCTTTAATTGACAGCTAAAAAGGTAATACTCCTCAGAAACAAGGAAAGAACAACAAGGAACACATCTATTGAATTAAGAGCAGCTAGAAATCATCTGCAAAAGGTAGCTAGGCAGTGTGCCAACAACTACTGGATCTAGCTATGTGAAAGCATTCAAAATGCAAGCAGTGGTGGTAATGTTAGAGGCATGTATGAGTGGATCAAGAAGGCCATCGGTCTTACTATTGAAAAATGTGCACCACTAAAGAATTTGGAAGGGTAAATTATAAATGACAAGAAGAAGCAGCTAGATAGATTAGTGTAACATTATCTGGAGCTTTACTCAGTTGATACTAAACTAGCAGATGGTGCTCTTAATGCAAAAGAGACGCTACCAACTCTTGACTATCTGGACACATTTCCAACAGATGCAGAAGTTTGGAATGCTATTGAGGAATCGGCTTCAGGGAAAGCCCCAGGCAGAGATGCAATTCCTATTGAAATCATCAGGAGTGGGAAAGACATTGTAACCCCACACATCCATCAGCTAATAACACTCTGCTGGCAAGAGGGACAGGTTCCGCAAGACTTCAAAGACGCAAGCATCATAACTATGTACAAGAACAAGGGTGATCGGAGTGACTGCAATAACTACAGGGGAATATCACTGCTGTGTACTGTTGGAAAAGTGCTTGCGAGAATTGTTCTGCGAAGACTTCAGATCCTGGGAGATCGCGTTTACCCAGAGTCCCAGTGTGGCTTTCGTGGGAACCATTCTACCACTGATATGATATTTTCATTACGACAGTTGCAGGAAAAATGCCGCGAACAAAATCAACCACTGTATGTTGCTTTTATTGATCTTACCAAGGCATTTGATTTGGTTAGTCGAAGCTATGCTTGATGAGAAGTATCCCAACACCACTTGGACCCAGGTTTTTACCGACGGCTATGCTACAGATGCAGTCAGAAAGGGGCGCTGTGGAATATACATTAAACCCCCTAGCAGTAGAGCAGAAACTCTCTCTCATCAGCAGGTGACATCTGCACTAACTTCAGAGCTGAGGCAACTGCCCTCTTTTCTGCAGTCCAACATCTCATCACTCAAGAACACAGAGGGCACACAATTGTTATACTTAGTGACTCACTATCTGTTCTCCAAGCACTATCAAGCAAAAAACAAGACAAACTAATTGCAGATCTAAGGACCAACATTGGCTTACTCTCCAAGGAAGCAGAACTGGTCTTGCAGTGGATACCAGCCCACTGTGGTATTCAAGGAAATGAGAGAGCAGATGAGTTGGCAAAAGCTGGGAGTAATCTTCCACAACCTCATCCACCACACAGCTACAAGGAAACCGAAACAGCGCTAAAGCAGTCTTTCAAGTAGCAGCGGAGAAGGCAAAACAGAGATTACAGACTAGATAGTGACAGTATAAACAAACTCAGCAGGAAAGAACAAACATCAATTTTTAGACTTCAGACAGGACACTGAGGTCTTCGAGCACACCTGTACAGGATAGGCATAAAAGAATCTGCTGCCTGTGATTGTGGAGCAGAAAGACAGACACCTGAGCACATACTACAGTACTGCCCTAACCTCTTCCAGCAAAGACTGTGGATCTGGCCCAAGGGAGCCACATTGCAAGAGAAGGTATGGAGGACCTTAAACGCACAATCCTATTTGTGACCCAGACGGGACTCAATGTTTAGCATGACTGATGTCGAACGCAGAAGAAGAAGAAGAAGAAGAAGGTTAGTCGGAAAGGTCTGTTCCATGCACTGAAGAAGACTGGGTGTCCACCTATTCTACTGAGCATTATTGAGTCGTTCCACACAGGTATGAAAGGTACAATTAAATTTGATGGTGTAACATCGGAGGAGTTTTTAATCAAAAATGGAGTGAAGCAGGGGTGTGTACTTGCTGCTACCCTCTTTGGAATATACTTTTCACTTCTTTTGACACATGCCTTTTGAGATCAGGAGGGTGGTATATTCATTCATTCTCGATCTGACGGCAGCCTTTACAATGTTAGCAGGCTGAAGGCCAAAACCAGGATGAGAAATGTTCTTATCAGGGAGCTGCTGTTTGCAGATGATGCCGCAATAACCACCCACTCAGAGGAAGAGCTGCAATGTTTACTATCTGCCTTTGCTGATGTGTGCTGTGAATTTGGACTAACAGTCAGCAAAAAGAAGACAAAAGTTATGGGGCAAGGTGTCAATGACAGACCTACAGTCTACATTGACGGTGAAAAGCTTGAGACAGTAGACCATTTTACCTACCTGGTTTCCATAGTGAATAGTAAACTATCGCTGGACCAAGAAATCAACATCAGGGGAGGTAAGGCAGCAACAACAATGAGCAGATTGACAAAGAGAGTTTGGGAGAACAGAAAGCTCAGAATTAAAACAAAAACCCTGTCTATCAGGCTTGTGTTCTCAGCACTCTGCTTTATGGCAGTGAAACTTGGTCAACATATTTGCACCAGAGGAGACGGCTAAATAGCTTTCACATGCGATACCTAAGAAGAATACTGGGCATCAAGTGGAAGGACAAAATCACAAACACCGAGGTACTGGAAAGAGCAGTTACTAGAGCACACCTGGAGAATGGGGGATGGCAGAGTCCCTAAGGACATCCTTTATGGTGAATTAAAGACAGGAAGAAGATGTCGAGGCCGACCTCTACTACTTTTTAAAGATGTATGTAAGCGGGACATGAATGATACAGGTATTGAGGTGGACCAATGGGAACAAAATGCCATGGACCGTGTTGTGTGGAAAGGGCATATCAGAAAGGGAATGAGAGTCAAGGAAGAAATCATTGCAGAAAGGATGAGAGCTAAGCGTCTGAAAAAAAAAAAACAACGGATTAAACACAAATGTTGTTAACAATGGTCCTGAAATCCCATGCTATCATTGTTGAAGACTTTTCTTGACACGAGCGGGTCTTGCTAGTCACACTCGCCATCGCCATGGGCTGTGAGTCTCATGCCTCCTTATAGTGCAATATAACACTATCGTCTGGAAAGACGGAAAGGTGCCAATCATCAAATCAATCAATGATGATCGTAAGGAGAAGAAAAAAGAGAAGAAGGTTGACACGTTGCTTTGTGGTTTACATCCAAACTTTGATATCAGCCCCATTTGGGCCGACACATCCGATTTTAATCTAATTAATCGGCTTTTACGACATGATGTTAGAGGGGAAACTGGTCTATAACCCCCCCCCCCTTCCCCAACCTCACAGACCCCAAACGTGGTAAAAGTCACCACTGACAACCAGAAACATGTGACAGAACCGGAAGTAGAACTTTCCGTAACAGCCAAGACAATTCCACCAAACTGCCCCCGCCCTTTCCTTTAACCCCCGCCCTTTCCTTTAACCCCCGCCCTTTCCTTTAACCCCCGCCAGGAAAATAGAATCAATTGCAACCAAAAACTGTGCAAAAGCTAGAACATTTTATTAGTAATCTGAAAAAGTAAAACCCACACAATAGGATTAAAAGCCCTTCGTTTGTCACCTAAAATAATGGAAACACAAACATAACAAAGAAGAGCGTGTATTTGTCGCATAGTTGGGAACGGAAACCAGAGACAATAATTTCCTTTTAATTAAAAACTGCACAAAAGAAGGATTCGGTGGGGAGGGGCGGGGGGTGGGGGGGGGGAGCAGAATCGAAGTCAGTTGTTGTCTGTGTTGTAGTCTGTGTCTGTGTGGTAGTGCTGTAACTGGGTCTGTGATGTCGTTGTTGTCTGTGTTGTAGTCTGTGTGGTAGTGCTGTAACAGGGTCTGTGATACCGTTGTTGTCAGTGCTGTAGTCTGTGTGGTAGTGCTGTAACTGGGTCTGTGCTGTAGTCTGTGTCTGTGTCGTAGTGCCGTAACTGGGTCTGTGATATCGTTGTTGTCAGTGCTGTAGTCTGTGTCTGTGATGTAGTGCCGTAACTGGGTCTGTGATGTCGTTGTTGTCAGTGCTGTAGTCTGTGTGGTAGTGCTGTAACTGGGTCTATGATGTCGTTGTTGTCAGTGCTGTAGTCTGTGTGGTAGGGCTGTAACTGGGTCTATGATGTCGTTGTTGTCAGTGCTGTAGTCTGTGTCTGTGATGTAGTGCCGTAACTGGGTCTGTGATGTCGTTGTTGTCAGTGCTTTAGTCTGTGTGGTAGTGCTGTAACTGGGTCTGTGATGTCGTTGTTGTCTGTGTTGTAGTCTGTGTCTGTGTGGTAGTGCTGTAACTGGGTCTGTGATGTCGTTGTTGTCTGTGTTGTAGTCTGTGTGGTAGTGCTGTAACTGGGTCTGTGATGTCGTTGTCTGTGTTGTAGTCTGTGTCTGTGTGGTAGTGCTGTAACTGGGTCTGTGATGTCGTTGTTGTCTGTGTTGTAGTCTGTGTCTGTATGGTAGGGCTGTAACTGGGTCTGTGATGTCGTTGTTGTCTGTGCTGTAGTGTATCGTGCCCTGTGACGTTCTTTGACTCTGTGAAATAGGCAAACAATCGACACAGTGTTACAAATAGTTTTAATAGACGCATGAAAAACTTACAGAAAGTATCCTAAAATCAGATGTGAACAGTGAATGGGAGTGGGTGGGGTCACTGGGGTGTAGCAAAGTCAAATAGTAGCCGGTGCGCAAATTTCTCTGTTCCAGCAAACCCCCCCCCCCCCCCACACCCTTATTTCAGTAGTGACACTCGGGTAGGCCCGAACAGCCCCCCCCCCCCCCCTAACCCCCCACCTCACCCGCAGAGTTTGCGATTCTAGACTTACAAATAAAAGGGTTGACAACCCCATAGTGTATAGTCTGAGTGTTAACAAAAGAGCCGCGGTGGCCATCTCAACCTAAGAGTGTGATAAAAGGAGTTAATAGGAGAGAAAGTAAACAAGATAACAAGAAGATAGACAAGATGACACGCACACAGAAGAAATGAAACAGAAACACAAATCAGTGATCCAGGAAAAATCGGAGCTCAAATATCTCTAAAATGGAGGTTCTTTTTTGGCACTCTGTTTTCCCCTTCTTTTTTAGTGATGACATATTTTTGATCCATCATTAAGACAGTAGCCCCTCCTCAACCCCCCCCCCCCCCACCCATCTCTTTCCTAGTTTTGTTTAAATATGCAACATATTTTAAAAAAAAAAAAGTTTTGTATACGTATGTGTGCGGAGACTTGTGTACACTGCGGCCAGCCATGTTTGCGGAGATCTACGGACACTAGTGTACACAGTTCCCCGTGCATGGATGTTTGTTCGCCCCTGACAATTTGTGGAAACATCTCATCAAGTGTTTATCGACAAGCGGGGCTGGTCAGATAAGTCATCTTTGAAGGGTTTCGGTTCAGTGCTAGGACGTGCTATGTTGTAAAAGTATCTCTGTCTCTTTCTGCCTCTCTCTCTCTCTCTCCCCCTCTCTTCTCTCTCTCTCTCTCTCTCTCTCTCTCTCTCTCTGTGATTTTTCAAAAAGCTAGTAATATAAACTAAGAAGAGGTAAAAGACATTTTTCACGCCTCTAGGTGTCTTGGGCGCATAGGGCTAGACCTAAATTATCTAGACCAATCGGCACTCGGTGGGTGATATGTTCAGCAACACGGCGGCCACATTTACTTCCCAGGACTTAACATGGTATCCGCTATAGGTTGAATCGAACTCGGATCCAAAAACATTTCTTAGAAAAGTCGGACTTCTTCGCTTGTAATATAAACCCATTCATAAACATTAGCCTAGTTTAGGTAATCAACCAGATAGCCATAATAAGGTTGCCTCAAAATGGGACGCAATTCTTTGTTGTTTTGAAGCCCTAACCCGGTTGTCGCCAGGGACCCCAATATAACATTATGGTCGAACGGGCTTTCGTGACTTGTTCCTGGAGAATTATCATCCGAATGGTAACACTTTGTGTCAATAGGTTTTTATCGCTCGTTGTCCGGTCCTGGTAAGGTTGAACTTCATTCATTCATCAACCAGACGTACAGATCTTATTTATCTATTGAAACATACAAACGTTTATTTAGATTATGAAGTAATGAATCTTCTTCTTCTTCTTCTTCTCCTTCTTCTTCTTCTTCAGCATCCCGATCCCTTGAGGTTCATTGCTGCAGATATCTACCGCCTCCATTCATCTCTCTGGTTGACCTTCTTCAGCATTCCGATCCCTTGAGGTTCATTGCTGCAGATATCAACCGCCTCCATTCATCTCTCTGGTTGACCTTCTCCATCGTCTTCTTGGTCTCCCTCGTGGTCTACGACCATTCATCTCCCTGGTGTATACGCCATTTTAAACTGTCCAATGCATGCACTGAGTCTGTTACTATTACAACATGGACTGTACCGCCATTGGAAAGCTGCCGTTACCGCCTCCACCTCCATTCTCATAGCTGATAGTGTTACGTTATGTGCGAGTCTTTGTCTTCTCAGACAGTGTCCATTTACTGTTCCAATACAACCCCACGGCTCTTGTTGCCGCTCGCTGGGAAGACAGAAGTGATGGTCGCACCAAAGAAATCTTTATATGTCAATGTACTGTCCAAGTCAATACCAGTAATGTGGGACAAGTACAAAAGTGCAATTATCCGGGTACAAAGATAACACCCTCTGCAAGGTCCCACGGAGACAAGGACCATAATACGACAAGCAAAAACTGTTTTTGATTACATAAAGAACATCTTAGGCAATCAATCCTAGTGATTGGAGGTTAGGAAGGTTTTTCAGGTTACACACAATCCGGTTTTAGATATAGCTTAAAAAACAGATTAAAATTTTACGTGTTTTGAAAGGAGGCTAGGACGACAGCTAATCACGATTATCAGAAAGAGGCTGTGATCATTCTGTGGTCGCCATTATGGAAAGAGAAAAACGAGAATATTTTGTTTCTTCCGGAAAGAGATATGGAAAAGGAAAACAAAGAAAGAAAATATAAGTTTTTTTTTTTTAAATTCTACTGTCAAATCATGGAAAGGTATCGTTAACTCACTGGTTGATACTGATACACGTTGGTGCAGATGGAAATATGGGTAGGAGAATGTTTACCACATCATAGAAACTATAGTCAAGTTCGTGTCTTCAACATTGTCTTGAAATATCCGTCTCGATCTGACTCCCTGTCTATCAAAGTTTCTTGTGCACCTCCTCATCTCTATCAAAAGCACACCCTGCAGCATTTTCTGCTCTGATACCTAGTTCTATCAAAGACACAAGCTGGTACATCTCCTGCTCTGATCCCCAACTCTATCAAAATCACACGCTGGTACATCTCCTGCTCTGATCCCCATCTATATCAAAGACATAAGCTTGTACATCTCCTGCTCTGATCCCCATCTATATCAAAGACACAAGCTTGTACATCTCCTGCTCTGATCCCCATCTCTATCAAAGACACAAGCTGGTACATCTCCTGCTCTGATCCCCATCTATATCAAAGACACAAGCTTGTACATCTCCTGCTCTGATCCCCATCTATATCAAAGACACAAGCTTGTACATCTCCTGCTCTGATCCCAATCTATATCAAAGACACAAGCTGGTACATCTCCTGCTCTGATCCCAATCTCTATCAAAGACACAAGCTGGTACATCTCCTGCTCTGATCCCCATCTATATCAAAGACACAAGCTGTTTCATCTCCTGCTCTGATCCCCACCTATATCAAAGACACAAGCTGGTACATCTCCTGCTCTGATCCCCATCTATATCAAAGACACAAGCTGGTACATCTCCTGCTCTGATCCTAATCTATATCAAAGACACAAGCTGGTTGTCAGACACCTTTCATAGGTGTGACACAAGCAATTGTTATATCAAAGGTGTACCCACACTTCCAGCTGTACACGCTGATCTCCTGCTCTGTTCTTAATAATGTTTATTTAAGAACTCATGATAATTACAAAGTTAGTATGCTCTGATCCCAACTTATCGATCAGAAGCGAACTCTCCTGCCACATATTTTATTCTTATGGTGCTCAAGATCCCCATGGCTAGGTAATCACTGCTGCATAAATCTCTGTCAAACAATGTTCCTCTGGTATCGCTGATTTTTACTGCAACGATGGCAGTCCTAGTTGTTGAGCAGTGTGCAACTTTCGGCAGCCTAGTTGTTGAAAAACTTTCGGCAGTCCTAGTTGTTAAAAGGGCTCCAAACTTTCGGCATCCGTAGTTGTTGAGCAGTGTGCAACTTTCGTGCAGTCCTAGTTGTTGAGCAGTGTGTCACTTCCGGCTCAGTTACCTAGTATCGTTGTGCAGTCTGCACACTTTCGGCAGTCCAGTTGTTGAGCAGTGTGCAACTTTCGGCAGTCCTAGTTGTTGAGCAGTGTTTCTCTTTCAGTGTGAGGTCAGTTGACTCATGACAGTGGTACAACTTTCGGCAGTCCTAGTTGTTAGCAGTGTGCAACTTTCGGCAGTCCTAGTCTTGAGCTCTGTGCAACTCTTCGGCAGTCCTAAGTCTTGTTGAGTCAGTGTTTGAGCAGCACAAGCTGTGCATCTTTTTCGGCAGTCCCAAGTCAGTGTAACAAAGGCAGTCCTAGCTGTTGAGCAGTGTGCAACTTTCGGCAGTCCTAGTTGTTGAGCAGTGTGCAACTTTCGGCAGTCCTAGTTGTTGAGCAGTGTGTAACTTTCGGCAGTCCTAGTTGTTGAGCAGTGTGTAACTTTCGGCAGTCCTAGTTGTTGAGCAGTGTGCAACTTTCGGCAGTCCTAGTTGTTGAGCAGTGTGCAACTTTCGGCAGTCCTAGTTGTTGAGCAGTGTGCAACTTTCGGCAGTCCTAGTTGTTGAGCAGTGTGCAACTTTCGGCAGTCCTAGTTGTTGAGCAGTGTGCAACTTTCGGCAGTCCTAGTTGTTGAGCAGTGTGCAACTTTCGGCAGTCCTAGTTGTTGAGCAGTGTGCAACTTTCGGCAGTCCTAGTTGTTGAGCAGTGTGCAACTTTCGGCAGTCCTAGTTGTTGAGCAGTGTGTAACTTTCGGCAGTCCTAGTTGTTGAGCAGTGTGTAACTTTCGGCAGTCCTAGTTGTTGAGCAGTGTGCAACTTTCGGCAGTCCTAGTTGTTGAGCAGTGTGTAACTTTCGGCAGTCCTAGTTGTTGAGCAGTGTGTAACTTTCGGCAGTCCTAGTTGTTGAGCAGTGTGCAACTTTCGGCAGTCCTAGTTGTTGAGCAGTGTGCAACTTTCGGCAGTCCTAGTTGTTGAGCAGTGTGCAACTTTCGGCAGTCCTAGTTGTTGAGCAGTGTGCAACTTTCAGCAGTCCTAGTCGCTGAGTGAGTAAATTACCTCATGGAGCCTGTGATCACGTGCCTGAGTGTGGTCCCCTAGAAATGCAGTCACGATCATGCCCCGCCTGTATTGGTAATCTGCCTGTCTGGTAATCTGCCTGTCTGGTAACCTGCCTGTCTGGTAATCTGCCTGTCTGGTAACCTGCCTGTCTGGTAATCTGCCTGTCTGGTAATCTGTCTGTCTGGTAACCTGCCTGTCTGGTAATCTGCCTGTCTGGTGATTTGCCTGTCTGGTGATTTGCCTGTCTGGTGATTTGCCTGTCTGGTGATTTGCCTGTCTGGTAGACAGCCGGACTGCCTGGTTGTGAGCTACGATGGCATTCTGTCCGCCTGTGTATCGCCACGTGTGTCTGTCTGACAGCCGGACTGCCTGGCTGTGAGCTTCAATGACATTCTGTTCGCCTGTGTATCGCCACGTGTGTCTGTTGATCTTCGCCTCTGTCCAGGAGCAGTTACCTCCGTTACATCTCGATTTTATGAACACAAAACCTTTTATGCCACCCAAACACACATATTCTGTCTGTCTGTCTGCCTGCCTGCCTGCCTGCCTGCCTGCCTGTCTGTCTGTCTGTCTGTCTGTCTGTCTGTCTGTCTGTCTGTCTGTCTGTCTGTCTGTCTGTCTGTCTGTCTGTCTGTCTGTCTGTCTGTCTGTCTGTCTGTCTGTCTGTCTGTCTGTCTGTCTGTCTGTCTGTCTCTCTGTCTGTCTCTCTGTGTTTCTCTCTCTCTCTCTGTTTCTCTCTGTGTCTCTCTTTGTGTCTCTCTCTGTCTCTCTCTCTCCCTCTGTCTCTCTCTCTCTCTCTCTCTCTTCCTCTGTCTCTCTCTCTCTCTGTCCACAGCTCCTGTGTGTCCACACTCCCTAAGTATACACATTTCCTCAGTGCATACACTATTTAACTGCACACATTCACTCAGTGCATACGCTATTTAACTGCACACATTCACTCAGTGCATACACTATTTAACTGCACACATTCACTCAGTGCATACACTATTTAACTGCACACATTCACTCAGTGCATACGCTATTTAACTGCACACATTCACTCAGTGCATACGCTATTTAACTGTACACATTCACTCAGTGCATACACTATTTAACTGCACACATTCACTCAGTGCATACGCTATTTAACTGCACACATTCACTCAGTGCATACGCTATTTAACTGCACACATTCACTCAGTGCATACGCTATTTAACTGTACACATTCACTCAGTGCATACACTATTTAACTGTACACATTTCCTCAGTGCATACACTATTTAACTGCACACATTCACTCAGTGCATACACTATTTAACTGTACACATTCACTCAGTGCATACGCTATTTAACTGTATACATTCACTCAGTGCATACACTATTTAACTGCACACATTCACTCAGTGCATACGCTATTTAACTGTACACATTCACTCAGTGCATACACTATTTAACTGCACACATTCACTCAGTGCATACGCTATTTAACTGCACACATTCACTCAGTGCATACGCTATTTAACTGCACACATTCACTCAGTGCATACGCTATTTAACTGCACACATTCACTCAGTGCATACGCTATTTAACTGCACACATTCACTCAGTGCATACGCTATTTAACTGTACACATTCACTCAGTGCATACGCTATTTAACTGTACACATTCATTCAGTGCATACGCTATTTAACTGAACACATTTCCTAATTTCCAACATTTCCCCAAGAGCAGATCCTCTCTAAGCTCCCACATCACCTCAGTGCAGATCATCTCTAAGCTCCCACATCCCCTTAGTGCAGATCTTGCCTAAGCTCACACATCCCCTCAGTGCAGATCCTCTCTAAGCTCCCACATTCCCCCAGTGGAGATCTTGCCTAAGCTCCCACATCCCTTCAGTGCCGATCTTGCCTAAGCTCACACATCTCCTCAGTGCAGATCCTTCATAAGCTCAGACATCCTTTCAGTGCAGATCCTCTCTAAGCTCACACATCTTCTCAGTGCAGATCCTTCATAAGCTCAGACATCCTTTCAGTGCAGATCCTCTCTAAGCTCACACATCTTCTCAGTGCAGATCCTGCCTAAGCTCACACATCCCCCAGTGAAGATCCTCCCTAAGGTCATAAATCCTCTCAATGCACAGGCTTACTATTTATCGGCGTACACCCCCGCCAGTGCCCATATATCATCAGTACACTCGCTTCCTAAGTACGCTACCCACAATCCTTCAGTGCCAACATTTGTTCAGTGCACCCGTTCCCTCAGTGCACACTCATCAATACCGAGACTTTCCCACCTTGACTGGCCCAACCAACAAATTATCAACGACCCCTTATTTATCAGAAAGCAGCTCAAGGGACGTGTCAATGGCTATTGCTGCAGCTGGAAAGGCAGCATGCAGACAAGACTCGCCAGGGCGAGGATTTATGGGGAGCCTTATTGAAACTGCAGGCACACACTACACGGTTCATAAAGCAATGGCGGCCAGTAATGAGAGGGCGATGACGACGCGTCTGTGGGCGGGTCGATACAAGCCGGATGTAGAGGGCGCTCATTGCAGAACAGCGCCACGGGGGATAATCCGTGCTGCCCGATTATTTCAGGGGGGATTATTCCAAATGAAAACACTTGTACACAGATGGTGTTTTTTTTTTCTCTAAGAGGTGAGTAGGGATGTGTGAGGACATGAGGGAGGTAGTGATGGAGCTAGAAAGGGAGATAAAAGGGATGAGGAGGGTATGAAACATTGATACAGAAACAAATTTGGTGAAAAGATTTGAAGAAACTGAGTGAGAGAGAATGAGAAATTCAATTGCAGAGAGTAGTTTAAGAGGATCTGTGTGAACAAAGAGAACAGAAATTAAAGGACAAAAAGCCACTTGGCGGGAGAGTGATACTCACGAAACAAACAGGGAGAGAAACTGAGACAAGAATAGATACACACACACAAAGATGTCAGAGTCAAAAGACGGGAAGACTAGACAGACAGGCAGGCAGACAGACAGACAGACAGGCAGACAGAACCATACTGACAGACCGACCGACCGACCGACCGACCGACCGACCGACCGACCGACCGACCGACCGACCGACCGACCGACCGACCGACCGACCGACCGACCGACCGACCGACCGACAGACAGACAGACAGACAGACAGACAGACAGACAGACAGACAGACAGACAGAGAAAACCATACAGGTATACAGACAGACATATAGATATACAGACAGACATATTTGGGGAGGGGGTGGGTTCCAGAAACCATAAATCTGGGAAATATGTGGCTTTCCTGCCTACACCCGAGCGTGAAGTCAGACCACGAGGAGTTTGTCACCCGGTCGCCCCGCAGATAGATGGACAGAAAGACAGACAGACAGACAGACAGACAGACAGACAGACAGACAGACAGACAGACAGACAGACAGACAGACAGACAGACAGACAGACAGACAGATAGACAGACAGACAGACAGACAGACGACGGACGGACGGACGGATCGATCGATCGGACGGACGGCTCGACGGACGGGACGGACGGACGGACGGACGGACGGACGGACGGACGGATGGATGGCTAGATAGATAGATAGATAGATAGCTCGCTCGAGATAGATAGATAGATAGATAGATAGATAGATAGATAGATAGATAGATAGATAGATAGATAGATAGATAGATAGATAGATAGATAGATAGATAGATAGATAGATAGATAGATAGATAGATAGATAGATAGATAGAGATAGATAGATAGATAGATAGATAGATAGATAGATAGATAGATAGATAGATAGATAGATAGATAGATAGATAGATGATAGATAGATAGATAGATAGATAGATAGATAGATAGATAGATAGATAGATAGATAGATAGATAGATAGATAGATAGATAGATAGATAGATAGATAGATAGATAGATAGATAGATAGATAGATAGATAGATAGATAGATAGATAGATAGATAGATAGATAGATAGATAGATAGATAGATAGATAGATAGATAGATAGATAGAATGCCCAGTCAGCTGGAACTGGTCGTAGCTCATTCAGATGAACTAGGTCAAGGAGTCAACCTGCGCTTGTCATTTTGTCGACTGCTAGCCATCTTTACCGTGTCTGCCTTCCCCTTCACTGACTACCCTTCCTTCTTGTCCCGCCTCTCACCAAACCACTTACAGTAACGAGTACATTATACAAGATCGTAAACGCCTGCGGATTTTCCTTTTAAAAAAATGGACACGGGGAAAACACTGAAGACAGAATATAATCGACGACAATTGCTGTTGTATATGGCTGCAGAAAACTGCAACTCTACATCAGCTGTCTCTACAGCCCGACGTCTCTGGAGAATGGACGACTACAAGGATGATAGTACAGCTAGTTCACCAACTCAACCTCTTGGTCTCTGGACACGGCCGCTGTGTAAATATCTATCTATCTCCACATACAGCAGCCGGCTATTGGTTCTGGTCGAGAAACATTGCATCGAGCCGGCTTTGAAGATTAGCCACGTTGGATCATTTAAAATGTTGATTCTCACACCTCCCTCAGCCAATCATATAGTTGGGGTGGAGTTAGGGGCGGAGATAAGGGCGGTACAGACGTAACATTATCACATTTATAATAAGCCAAGGTGGTGCTGTTATAATGTTGTAATACAAACAATTTGCTGCACGGGTCACACCCCTACACCGTGTAGGTGATTTGTTGTTTTAAGGGTGAATTTGTTGCTTGGTGTAGCTCTGTCCCGCCATTACTTGATCCCGCCCTACTGTGAAACTTGAGTTAGCTAAAAACCTTGCAAAAGGATCACTTTTAGACCATCTGTTTTTTGTCACCAGTAATATTGGGTTGTCTCATTTAATGATTATAAAAGTCACATTGCACTATTCCTATCTGCGTGCGTGTCTGTAAACTTGCCTGATCGTATGCGTGTATGTGCTTGTGCGTGCATTCCTGTGCATGTTTAGGTGTGTGTGAGTGTGGGAGGCGGGTTTTGTGTGTGTGGGGGAGGGTGGGGGAAAAAAGGAGGGGGGGGGGGTTTGAATGCACTAGTAGGTCACCTTAAAAGTTTGACAGATTGTGGAAAGAAAAGTCAAGTAAGGCATGGTAGAGAAAGACAATGCCAAATGAAATGTGTCTAGACATCAAGAGAAGGGATGAGAGAATCCCGACTTCCTGTGTCGCCACCACCGACCCCAGAGCGTCTTCTCTATTTCTTACAGTTGACCTTGAATGTGGAGATCATCATCATGTGCCCTGCTAAATGTCGCATATTTTAATCTCTCTGAACAACACATCTCTCTGCAAAACACATCTCCCTGCACAACACATCTCCCTGCACAACACATCTCCCTGCACAACACATCTCCTTGCACAACACATCTCACTGCACAACACATCTCACTGCACAACACATCTCCCTGCACAACACATCTCAGTCTAACATTGCAGACATTCATTCTGGAGATTTTCCTGGTAGACATCGAGATGATCGGCGTTTCCGGATATTTCCATTGTCTCCTGGCTGTTTCGTTGTTCTAGCCTTCCACGGTACATTCATAAATGTCAGGTTGCCTTTCCAGCGAGCGCCTCATCTGTCGCCAACCCACGTGGGAATATACACTTCTATAGCAAGTATGTGGGTTTGAATCCCAACACAGCACACCCATGTGAGAAACTGGGACAAGGCCTGAGCTATGTTGATCCCAGACACACTACTGGATAACCAAGAAAACATCGAGTGGCTCGTACAATAAAATGAAAGTAGCTGTACTTGTATCTACAGGAGTAGGAGAAGGGATAGATAGATATGAAGATGAATCCAAGGAGATAATATCCAGATACACAGTTGTCCCTCCGACTTTCTCCTCTCCTGGCATTCATTTAAAGCAAAAGCCCCCTCCAAGTGATTGACATATAAGCGAGCAGAGGTACACTAGTGTACAAAGACACTTGAACCTAAGTACACAATTTACTCACCTATTTTATAACTACGGGAATCAGATTTGATTAATAGTCTCAACAAAAATAAATGGATGCGTTGATCTTGAAATCATAAAGGATGTCAGTGATAGTAGTGAGTCAGTCCATGAGTTTAATACGTGCATAGGCGAGAAGAGGATGGTGGTGCGATGATAAAAATTGATTCAAACACAACTTATAAACCCAGTGCAGATCTCAGGATGAGACTCCTCTTTGTCGTTGTCGCTGCTTCGAGCAGGTCGTTACACTGAGACTGTCTGCAAAGAATAGATGTCGACTAGTCCTTGCTCCATGTGGGAACTGTGATAAAGAAAAAATGCCCATGTGTAAGCTCAGGTTTCTCACACAAAGTAGCAGATGACATAAATATGCAAAACCACAAATACGAACAAGAACTCTTTGAGAGAGATCCCATCCATGTCTGACCAGTTGAATCTCTGACATGTGTGTGACATGGCAGCCTACTCTGCTATTGTTGTTCACTTACCCAAAGGATGCTGGCAACAGCTGGCCAGTTGTTGAACTGCAATAAAGGCATGTTTAACTCTATTTGTGCAGCTCGTAACCGCATTCCGGTGTTGTCAAGCTGCGATTATGTACGGCTTTTTGGCTTAAAGGTTAGTGAATGAGTTAAACAATGTATGATTCTCAAGTACCAGGATGTGGTAGCCCGGCTGTGAGTTACTGATTTATGTTTTAAAAAAACGTTCTTGGAGGATTGTTCGAGAGTCAAACCATGGAAGAGATTAGGCGTGAAAGTGATTGGGGCTTTACCAGGTAACACTCCCCAAAGAGAGCAGTGGCCACCCTTTATTGCGGAGACGCCAAACAATTTAAATATAGACAGCCCAAAAAATGGGACGCAATTTTTTAATATATTAAAGCACCACCCCGGCCGTCGTTGTTGGTCCTAATATAACCTAACTGTTGAAGGAGGTTTCTGGGACTTACGCCTGTGGGATTCTCCTCCGAATCGTGGCACTTTGTGTCACTGGATGTTTATGGCTTATTGTACAGTCCTGGTAGGATTGAAAGTGGCCCACTGGAATATCTGAAGTTTTATGTTTGCTTGCTATCCAAGGTAAGTCACTTTGTGCACTCGCTGCTGCTACAGTGTCCAACAGTTGTTGCATAACTTTGTCCTTGTCTACCTCGAACACTGTGTCAGCTGTAGTACCTATATGTTTGTAATTCTTTATATTTTAACATCCACCTGCGCTTCCTGGTCACTCTGTGGTCACTCTGTGGGAGGGGGGACAGACCCACTGCCTCCTCAACAAGTATGTCGTAGGAGTCGACTAATTGTGAGCTTTCTTCGAAGTTGGAGTGCATCTGCTTGAGCGGCAAGAAACTGCCCACAAAGACAGAAAGGGGAAAGAGAGTTTCAGAGAGAGTGAGAGAGAGAGAGAGAGAGAGAGAGAGAGAGAGAGAGAGAGAGAGAGAGAGAGAGAGAGTCAGACAGAAAGAGGAAAAAGAGTTTCAGAGAGAGTGGGAGAGAGACAGACAGAAAGAGGAAAGAGAATTTCAGAGAGAGAGAGAGAGAGTGTGTGAGAGAGAGACAGACAGACAGACAGAAAGAGGAAAGAAAGTGTCAGAGAGAGTGTGAGAGAGAGACTGATTTACAAAAGGGACTTTCAGACATAGTATGAGAGAGACAGACAGAAAGAGGACAAGTGGTTTCAGAGAGTGTGTTAGAGAAGAAGAAGAAGAAGAAGAAGAAGAAGAAGAAGAAGAAGAAGAAGAAGAAGAAGAAGAAGAAGAAGAAGAAGAAGAAGAAGAAGAAGAAGAAGAAGAAGAAGAAGAAGAAGAAGAAAAAGAAGAAGAAGAAGAAGAAGAAGAAGAAGAAGAAGAAGAAAAACCACAACAGCCACAAAATGCTGGGGTTGGTTCTGCAATGCCCTGCAAAAGATACACAACTATCTTTATCTTCTATCCTGGGACACAGAGCCAGACTACAGTATTTTAGTATTACTGCTCTTCTACACTGGGATTAGACGCACTTATAAATCCTATAGTATCATTGCTCTTCTACACTGGGATTAGATCCACTTATAAATCCTATAGTATCACTGCTCTTCTACACTGGGATTAGACGCACTTATAAATCCTATAGTATCATTGCTCTTCTACCCTGGGATTAGACGCACTTATAAATCCTATAGTATCATTGCTCTTCTACCCTGGGATTAGATCCACTTATAAATGCTATAGTATCATTGCTCTTCTACCCTGGGATTAGATCCACTTATATATCCTATAGTATCATTGCTCTTCTACCCTGGGATTAGACCCACTTATAAATCCTATAGTATCATTGCTCTTCTACCCTGGGATTAGACCCACTTATAAATCCTATAGTATCATTGCTCTTCTACCCTGGGATTAGACGCACTTATAAATCCTATAGTATCATTGCTCTTCTACCCTGGGATTAGACCCACTTATAAATCCTATAGTATCATTGCTCTTCTACCCTGGGATTAGACCCACTTATAAATCCTATAGTGTCATTGCTCTTCTACCCTGGGATTAGACCCACTTATAAATCCTATAATATCATTGCTCTTCTACCCTGAAAAATAGAGCCTTTTTGTGGTGTCATTCCCGTCTACTCTCGGATGTGACATCACCAGCTGTGTTCAAACCGCCCAACTCCAGTATGTGTCGCTGACTTACATAATACTGTCTTTGTGTGAACATCACAATATAATGTGAACCACTTCAAGGTGCGAAACACAGCGTAAACCAATGCCTTGCAAGGTTTTGATCACTAGCCTTCTACTGCGGCAGGTGGAACAGATACGGTAAGAGCCCGCAGCTTTTCTTTAAACTTTACCCGTAATGAAAGCATGATGGAAAAAATGCCAAAGAAATATAATCAATATATGGTATTTGGCTTCAAAATGATCAAGCGACTTGCTGTTCATATTATTTGTTGAAAAGATCTATTAACTCACTTTTGCTTTCATGGACTACCTAATTCAGCGCAAGAATATACCCGTCAGCCGTCGCGACACACCCCGGTGTCAGCACAGGTGTGTATATAAAAATACATAAATGTTCCTAGCTGTCGCTTTTATCGGGAGACCTCAGTGCAAGTGTCGCCTACACCTGACACAAGACCTCGCTGGTCTCTGTAATCATGTAGGCATTCTGGCACTCCAGGCTCGTGCATGCCGCTAACTGGGGTGCACGCCTCCCTTTCAGACCGGAGGCTCCCAGCATGTCTGATATTATGAGACGCTGTATGTGTAACAAAAAGAGTAACAGAATATGTTAAATCAAGACTCGTGTAAGGACCGATAGCGGCTTGATGCCTTGTTACACGGAGATAAGAAGTCACATTTCCAGATAACTTCTCTGGTCACGTGACCAATGAACCAAGCGGAAGTACTGCACGCGTTCTGTTTTCTAGAACGCGGCCATCTTGTGACATGCAGCCGGCCGGGCGACTGTTCGGGAGTACTCACGTTAAGACACACGGATTACCAACGCTTCCTTGGCCACATATTCACGGTCGTCTGCTTTACACGTGACTCCGGAAGGCCTACACGCGCCGGTCTTCGATTAATGTCACGTGCGGGACATATGGCTCAAAAAAAGAAATTCAAATGTGGTAATGATATGAAATCAAACATACAACAATGGCGCCGGGTCTAGGTGCTTGCAGATAGAAGGCGGGGATCGCAGTCTGTGTGTGTTAGAAGTTAACAAGAGGTTGGGGACAAATGTTACCTTCGATATCTCCCCGTGCCCTGTATGTCAAGGATAGACCAGACGTTTGCTGGGGAAATTATCACCGACATCAAACTGTATTAACAGGAAGCGGAAATAGTGCGCCATCTGTTGCGAACTAGTGTTGGACACATTGATTTCTGGGTAACGAATGTGCATAACTGGCTACTGAGTGTGGCACACTCGACTCGAAAGATGCAGCACAGCAAGAAGTAAAGAAAAGTTAGCAGAACGAGGAAGACAAAGAAGGAGTAGAGAAGGGGAAGAAACTAAGGAAAAGACGAAAAGTTCTGGTTGTTAGTCCACTTCTGGGCTGTGATCCTGTTTCAGAACTTTTGCGTGCACATCGGTTTTACAAATCAGGCTTATTTGTAAACAGACAACTGGTACCTCGCCTCAGAAGACGCACTACGACGTCAAAGATAACACATTTTAAAAGTCTCGACTTTTTTTTCACAGGCTTGTTGGGACTTGTCAGGTTACCGCCGCCCCCCCCCCCCCCCCACCCGAAATGGGCCGGAAAAATATGCAAGAAGAACACAGAAGAAAATGCCCAGGCGCACACGTGATCTATGGCCTTGGATGTTGCCCAGGCGCACACGTGATCTATGGCCTTGGATGTTGCCCAGGCACACACGTGATCTATGGCCTTGGATGTTGCCCAGGCGCACACGTGATCTATGGCCTTGGATGTTGCCCAGGCGCACACGTGATCTATGGCCTTGGATGTTGCCCAGGCGCACACGTGATCTATGGCCTTGGATGTTGCCCAGGCGCACACGTGATTTATGGCCTTGGATGTTGCCCAGGCGCTCACGTGATCTATGGCCTTGGATGTTGCCCAGGCGCTCACGTGATCTATGGCCTTGGATGTTGCTCAGGCGCTCACGTGATCTATGGCCTTGGATGTTGCCCAGGCGCTCACGTGATCTATGGCCTTAGATGTTGCCAAAGTTTGAGATCCAGCAACCAATAGAAACCTCGAACAGATAACCTTTGAATGCTGGGAAACCTTGACGGCCATGGCCAGCCAGATCTACGACAGTCTGTCAGCTCGCCTTCCACACCCCTGTCAAACCTTCAGTTCTTCTCTTCCACATCCCTGTCAAACCTTCAGTTCTTCTCTTCCACATCCCTGTCAAACCTTCAGTTCTTCTCTTCCACACGCCTGTCAAACCTTCAGTTCTTCTCTTCCACATCCCTGTCAAACATTCAGTTCTTCTCTTCCACATCACTGGCCAACCTTTAGTTCTTCTCTTCCACATCCCTGTCAAACCTTTAGTTCTTCTCTTCCACATCCCTGTCAAACATTCAGTTCTTCTCTTCCACACGCCTGTCAAACATTCAGTTCTTCTCTTCCACATCCCTGGCCAACCTTCAGTTCTTCTCTTCCACATCCCTGTCAAACATTCAGTTCTTCTCTTCGAAATCCCTGTCAAACCTTCAGTTCTTCTCTTCCTCATCCCTGTCAAACCTTCAGTTCTTCTCTTCCACATCCCTGTCAAACCTTTAGTTCTTCTCTTCCACATCCCTGTCAAACCTTCAGTTCTTCTCTTCCACATCCCTGTCAAACCTTCAGTTCATCTCTTCCACATCCCTGTCAAACATTCAGTTCTTCTCTTCCACATCCCTGTCAAACCTTCAGTTCTTCTCTTCCTCATCCCTGTCAAACCTTCAGTTCTTCTCTTCCACACCCCTGTAAAACCTTCAGTTCTTCTCTTCCACATCCCTGTCAAACCGTCAGTTCTTCTTTTCCACATCCCTGTCAAACCTTCAGTTCTTCTTTTCCACATCACTGTCAAACCTTCAGTTCTTCTCTTCCACATCCCTGTCAAACCTTCAGTTCTTCTCTTCCACACCCCTGTCAAACCTTCAGTTCTGCTCTTCCACAAACAGTGTCGCACGAATGAATTTTAGCTAATACCTTGTTCAATCTAATACTTGCCGCTGATAGAAGCATTCACGACAAATCCAGACCCGACATGCGAATGCCCAGCAAAGACCTCTACCGACAGATCGGTGACTGTCTGGCAGAGACCTCTACCTACAGATCGGTGACTGTGCGGCCGAGACCTCTACCTACAGATTGGTGACTGTCCGGCCGAGACCTCTACCTACAGATTGGTGACTGCCTGGCAGAGACCTCTACCTACAGATCGGTGACTGTCTGGCAGAGACCTCTACCGACAGATCGGTGACTGTCTGGCAGAGACCTCTACCTACAGATCGGTGACTGTCTGGCAGAGACCTCTACCTACAGATCGGTGACTGTCTGGCAGAGACCTCTACCGACAGATCAGTGACTGTCCGGCAGAGACCTCTACCTACAGATTGGTGACTGTTTGGCTGGCCGAGACCTCTACCTACAGATCAGTGACTGTCCGGCCGAGACCTCTACCTACAGATTGGTGACTGCCTGGCAGAGACCTCTACCTACAGATTGGTGACTGTCTGGCAGAGACCTCTACCGACAGATCGGTGACTGTCTGGCAGAGACCTCTCCCTACAGATCGGTGACTGTCTGGCAGAGACCTCTACCTACAGATCGGTGACTGTCTGGCAGAGACCTCTACCGACAGATCGGTGACTGTCTGGCAGAGACCTCTACCTACAGATCGGTGACTGTCTGGCAGAGACCTCTACCTACAGATCGGTGACTGTCTGGCAGAGACCTCTACCGACAGATCAGTGACTGTCCGGCAGAGACCTCTACCTACAGATTGGTGACAGTCTGGCAGAGACCTCTACCTACAGATCGGTGACAGTCTGGCAGAGACCTCTACCTACAGATCGGTGACTGTCTGGCAGAGACCTCTACCTACAGATCGGTGACTGTCTGGCAGAGACCTCTACCCACAGATTGGTGATTGTCTGGCAGAGACCTCTACTTACAGGTCGGTGACTCTCCGGCAAAGACTACCTACAGATCGGTGACTGTCCGCCAGAGACCTCTACCTACAGATCGGCGATTGTGTGTATTCTTCTTTGTAATGATATCTTGGTCAGTTTGTATCACATCCTGATGAAAGTTTTCTAGCCGTAACATTTATTTTTTAGTTTCTGATTGTGATTATGTGGAGCTAGTTAGATGCACTTCTCCTTGTGATTGGTTTTTTTTCATGGTAGAACTAGTCACCATATGTGGGATTCAAAGACAATGAAGCCTAGACAGACAGTTTTTCATTCCGACAAGACAACAGAAAACAACAAAAATGCAAGACAGAACATCAACACAGGCTGTGTATCACACAATCATTGTTCTTTGCTAGAGAACGCTCTTCTCCTGATACAATCACTGTACAGACTGAACTCTGTAACACTGAAGCAGTACCAACCAGCCATCTTTCAGAACTGACCTCTACAAGACTGAAGTTGTATCTACCCTCTCTGTAAGCTGAAGTGCTGCTACAAACTAAGCTCTGTAAGAGTAAAGTTGTAGCAAACATCTTCATGATCTAAGCTCTGTAAGAGTAAAGTTGTACCAAACATCCCCAAGAACTGAGTTCTGTAAGAGTAAAGTTGTACCAAACATGTCCAAGAACTGAGCTCTGTAGCAGTAAAGTGGTACCAAACATCTTCAAGAACTGACCTCTGAAATAGTAAAGTTGTACCAACCATGTCCAAGAACTGACCTCTGAAATAGTAAAGTTGTACCAACCATGTCCAAGAACTAAGCTCTGTAAGAGTAAAGTTGTACCAACCATTTCAAAAAACTGAGCTCTGTAAGAGTAAAGTTGTACCAACCATGTCCAAGAACTGAGCTCTGTAAGAGTAAAGTTGTACCAAACATGTCCAAGAACTGAGCTCTGTAACAGTAAAGTTGTACCAACCATGTCCAACGACTAAGCTATGTAACAGTAAAGCTGTACCAACCATGTCCAAGAACTGAGCTCTGTAAGAGTAAAGTTGTACCAACCATGTCAAAGAACTAAGCTATGTAACAGTAAAGTTGTACCAACCATGTCAAAGAACTAAGCTATGTAACAGTAAAGTTGTACCAACCATGTCCAACGACTAAGCTATGTAACAGTAAAGCTGTACCAACCATGTCCAAGAACTAAGCTATGTAACAGTAAAGTTGTACCAACCATGTCAAAGAACTAAGCTATGTAACAGTAAAGTTGTACCAACCATGTCAAAGAACTAAGCTATGTAACAGTAAAGTTGTACCAACCATGTCAAAGAACTAAGCTATGTAACAGTAAAGTTGTACCAAACATGTCCAAGAACTGAGCTCTGTAAGAGTAAAGTTGTAATAACCAACAGCCCGACAACGTGTAAGATTGAGTCTGTGTTTTCCCCCACACATCCCCCTTTTTTGTCTGTCTGTTTGTCTGCCTCTCTCTCTCTCTCTCTCTCTCTCTCTCTCTCTCTCTCTCTCTCTACACACACACACACATACACACACGCACACTCATACATCCAGCCATTTCATTAAGAAGCTGTTTCATGCCGACAGAATTACAGAAACAATGAATTAATATTATTAGTGGAACCTCGGGGGATAGCCGTGGCCCTAGGGTGAAATGTTGGCTGCACGGATTGATGCCAGCAAATCCGAAGCCCAGGAAACGGCAGGCTGTCCCAGGCAAGCCCTGTCTTCATAAGATGATTACCCGGAACAGGAAGCATGCAACCTAACGAGTCTGTGACATGCGCACAGGGCAGAGGTCGGGTTTGGTGCAGCCCCGGGGGCGGGCTGGTGAGTGTCAGGCGCCATTATCCTGATGATCTTTCTCAGCTGTTGTAAAGGGGAAAATGAGGGTGGGGGTGGTAGTGGTGGGGGGGGGGAGTGGGGAGGGGGCCTCGGGCGGTCAACAGTTTCTGGTGAGATGCTGGGGCGGTGAGGCGAAGAGAAGGGTACGCACTGTCTTATTATTACAGGCTAAAACACAGGGCCGGCGGGCACACAGAGATAGTCAGGCTGACAGAGTTAGTCAGGAAAAATAAGAGACGGAAAAGGGAGGGTGCAGACAAACTCACATACCAACCGGCTGACAGACAGACTGACTGACTGACAGACAGGTAAATGAATAGATAGATAGATAGATAGAAAGATAGATAGACATAGATAGATAGATAGATAGATAGATAGATAGATAGATAGATAGATAGATAGATAGATAGATAGATAGATAGATAGATAGATAGATAGATAGATTAGATAGATAGATAGATAGATAGATAGATAGATAGATAGATAGATAGATAGATAGATAGATAGATAGATAGATAGATAGATAGATAGATAGATAGATAGATAGATAGATAGATAGATAGATAGATAGATAGATAGATAGATAGATAGATAGATAGATAGATAGATAGATAGATAGATAGATAGATAGATAGATGATTGTATACTTCTGAGTAGATAAAGACAAAGAACACACAGCCTCTGTATGACTGCAGGTAAATGTTGGAGCTTGAAAAGGGGAAAATCGTGGATGGCTCAAGCAGAAGACACAAAAAGACAAGTATGCATTCTGGAGAAAATTGGGCGAGGAGAGGAGTGGGTCAGAGTACCAGAGGACAAATCTGATCTGTGTAGGGTTATGATCACACTGGGCCGGGTGTGCAGAGAGTGGTCAGCGGGTGCTACGGAGGTGGAAGTCCTACAGCTGATTTATGACAATTCTCGCCCAGTTGATCTGATTATCTATACAGATAGTTCGGTGTTGAAAGGAAGCGAAGTGCCTGGGGATTCGTAGCGAAAGCCAATGGACAATCTTTAGAGCACGATAGCCTAACATACGATACCACAACGCCTAGCACGAGAATGAAGGTGGCTAGAGAACAGGATGCATACACATGTCGTAATTGTAACAGACTCTGAAAGCATGTTGAGAAAGCTGAAGACAGAGATGCTTCGAGCAGAGTGGAAAGGTCACGGGTAGTAGGCATACTTTGGATCTTTTCTCCATGCTTTGCTGGCGTAGTGAGGAATGAACAGGCAGATAGATTAGCTGGATCTGCACCATTGGGTTGTGAATTGATGCATGACAAGGCAGATGTGGTCAGGGCCCTTTGGGAACAAGCAACCGAGTTAGATGCGAAACAAGATTATCATGGCCTGGAGAGAATGAGGCACCTGAGTTAAACCAGAGAGTCTGGCCGGCTGACTACACTCAGAGGAAAGGCAAGACGGTAAGTATAACCAGATCAAGACTGGTACCATCAGTATTGGAACCCAGCACTGGCTGCTGAAGATCAGGAAGGAGTAGGCATGGGAATACCCCGAGTGTTGTGATGTTAATTCTTGACTCAGCTCAACTCAACAGCCCACGTCCGCCGCTGTGGAAAAAGAACGTTGAAGAACCTTTGCAGCCGGGCTTCATTGTGGGTACGTGATTGTTTGATGTGTTGATTGTTTGATGTGTTGATTGTTTGATGTGTTGATTGTTTGATGTGTTGATTGTTTGATGTGTTGATTGTTTGATGTGTTGATTGTTTGATGTGTTGATTGTTTGATGTGTTGATTGTTTGATGTGTTGATTGTTTGATGTGTTGATTGTTTGATGTGTTGATTGTTTGATGTGTTGATTGTTTGATGTGTTGATTGTTTGATGAGCCGACAGCAAACAAGCCACAGACACTAAACTAGTAGTTTATTGGTGAAATCTGATGTCAGATAATTATAATTTACTGGTGAAATCTGATGTCAGATAATTATAGTTTATTGGTGAAATCTGATGTCAGATAATTATAGAATATTGGTGAAATCTGATGTCAGATAATTATAGTTTATTGGTGAAATCTGATGTCAGATAATTATAGTTTATTGGTGAAATCTGATGTCAGATAATTATAGTTTATTGGTGAAATCTGATGTAAGACAATTACAGTTTATTTGTGAAATCTGATGTCAGACAATTACAGTTTATTGATGAAATCTGATGTCAGACAATTACAGTTTTTTGGTGAAATCTGATGTAAGACAATTACAGTTTATTGGTGAAATCTGATGTCAGACAGCTACAGTTTATTGGTGAAATCTGATGTCAGACAATTACAGTTTATTTGTGAAATCTGATGTCAGACAATTACAGTTTATTGGTGAAATCTGATGTCAGACAGTTACAGTTTATTGGTGAAATCTGATGTCAGACAATTATAGTTTATTTGTGAAATCTGATGTCAGACAATTACAGTTTATTGATGAAATCTGATGTCAGACAATTATAGTTTTTTGGTGAAATCTGATGTAAGACAATTACAGTTTATTGGTGACATCAGATGTCAGACAATTACAGTTTATTGGTGACATCAGATGTCAGACAATTACAGTTTATTGGTGTAATCTGATGTCAGACAATTATAGTTTATTTGTGAAATCTGATGTCAGACTATTACAGTTTATTAGTGAAATCTGATGTCAGACAATTACAGTTTATTGGTGAAATCTGATGTCAGACAATTACAGTTTATTGGTGTAATCTGATATCAGACAATTACAGTTTATTGGTGACATCTGATGTCAGACAATTACAGTTTATTGGTGAAATCTGATGTCAGACAATTATAGTTTATTTGTGAAATCTGATGTCAGACAATTACAGTTTATTGGTGCAATCTGATGTCAGACAATTACAGTTTATTGGTGAAATCTGATGTCAGACAATTATAGTTTTTTGGTGAAATCTGATGTCAGACAATTACAGTTTATAGGTTAAATCTGATGTCAGACAGTTACAGTTTATTGGTGAAATATGATGTCAGACAATTACAGTTTATTGGTGAAATCTGATGTCAGACAGTTATAGTTTATTGGTGAAATCTGATGTCAGACAATTACAGTTTATTGGTGAAATATGATGTCAGACAGTTACAGTTTATTGGTGAATCTGATGTCAGACAATTATAATTTATTGGTGAAATCTGATGTCAGACAATTACAGTTTATTGGCGAAATCTGATGTCAGACAATTGTAGTTTATTGATGAAATCTGATGTCAGACAATTACAGTTTATTGGTGAAATCTGATGTCAGACAATTACAGTTTATTGGTGAAATCTGATGTCAGACAATTATAGTTTATTGGTGAAATCTGATGTCAGACAATTACAGTTTTTTGGTGAAATCTTATGTCAGACAATTACAGTTTATTGGTGAAATCTGATGTCAAACTATTATAGTTGATTGGTAAAATCTGATGTCAGACAATTATAGTTTTTTGGTGAAATCTGATGTCAGACAATTACAGTTTATTGGTGAAATCTGATGTCAGACAATTATAGTTTATTGGTGAAATCTGATGTCAGACAATTACAGTTTTTTGGTGAAATCTGATGTCAGACAATTACAGTTGATTGGTAAAATCTGATGTCAGACAATTATAGTTTTTTGGTGAAATCTGATGTCAGACAATTACAGTTTATTGGTGAAATCTGATGTCAGACAATTATAGTTTATTGGTGAAATCTGATGTCAGACAATTACAGTTTTTTGGTGAAATCTGATGTCAGACAATTACAGTTTATTGGTAAAATCTGATGTCAAACAATTATAGTTGATTGGTGAAATCTGATGTCAGACAATTATAGTTTTTTGGTGAAATCTGATGACAGAAAATTATAGTTTATTGGTGAAATGTGATGTCAGACAATTACAGTTTATTTGTGAAATCTGATGTCAGACAATTATAGTTTATTGGTGAAATCTGATGTCAGACAGTTACAGTTTATTGGTGAAATCTGATGTCAGACAATTACAGTTTATTGGTGAAATCTAATATGACACAGATAAACAGTTTCCCGCTAATAGGACATCTGATGTGACACCGATGAACAGTTTCCCGCTAATGGGACATCTGCTGCTGATTAGAGGTCAGAACATCTGATATTAAGGTGAAGGTGAAGGTGAGTGGATCGACGTCCTCGCACCAAATTGTATTCCTTTAGGCTCAGTCTCTCTCCACAGAACAGCTAGATGCCGCCCTTCGTAACTCCGGCGACGATCCACAAGGATCATTGTAAAAATTGCACTCGTGAACTGAATGATGCCGCTGTGATCTGAACCCACGACATTCAGAGCGTGAGGAAAACGCTTCACCAATTCGCCACGGTGATCCCCATCTGATATTCGTGACTCAAGCGTTGTTTTTGACACACGAAGCACCGAATTAACATCAATTCCAGTTATATTTAGTATTTTTTTTTACTGACATGGCTGAGAAAGTTGTTATCTGTATATATAAAAATCAATGTTTGTGTGTTTGTTTGGTCTCTATAGACTCGGAAACTTCTAAACCGATTTAGCTGAAATTTTAAGGGATGTCAGTTGTGATACCGGATTTTGAACCGTCGTGGTTTGAAATTCAACCTGTCACTGTTAGAGATAGGTGACCACAATTAATGCCAAAATATACGAACTAATATTTATAAACTTTAGTGATTTCTAATTATAGCCACGTTAATTGCGCATGCGCCGTTTTACCATTCGCGGCGAGTTATGCAGCCAACGCCTTCTCTAATACTATACATAGAGTAGGTCGTGGTACAGCAAACAAGACTATCTCTATATTTGCCACAATAACCATATTAAACACGATTTCTATTTTCTGCTTTTTTTTCAAACAAACTTCGGGACAGACTGCTGCTGTGATTAGAGGTTCAGACAGGTGCGATTTCAATGTCTTTCTTTTCTAAAACCCTTTGATGAGGGAGAGGGTACTAGGTGAAGGTGGGGAGGGGTGGGGTGGGGGGGGGATCAAAGACTATCTCAAATTACGTTCAAGCAACGCGTGGCCGGGTACAGCCAATATTAACAGGTTGAATTAACAGTCTGATGACTCTGTGACTTAGAGATGGACAGTCTTCTTACAGTAATATCCAAAAACTCAGACAATGGCTATTTTCTATTGGTTCGTGATATGCCAATTAAGTGATTTTGTGTATTCGTGAGGTTTTATTTATTCATGTAAGGTGCTTATAAAGGTTCTGAACCGCAACCTTCACTTTTCGTTTGTGTTCGCTTTATTATGAAGCTCGCTGATCTTCTTTTCGCTTGGTATAACATTTTTCTATGAAACGCGGTCTGCTGCCTAACTGCACGCAGTTGGGATCGAACATAGCCGCAACATTCAAACCACTGATGCCAACTGAAACAAACTGACATGTTTCTTAGATACACAAGGTACGAAAACTCTGATTAACTTGTGAGCAAGTAAAGTATAACATGAGTTACGGGACCTCGGCAAAGCTCTAAAAGGCAATTGCCTAGTTCATTGTTTCGGGTGCCAATCCTCATCCCCCTCTTCTTGCCAATCCTCCTCCACCTCTTCTTGCCAATCCTCCTCCCCCTCTTCTTGCCAGTCCACCTCCACCTCTTCTTGCCAGTCCACCTCCACCTCTTCTTGCCAATCCTCCTCCAACTCTTCTTGCCAATCCTCCTCCACCTCTTCTTGCCAATCCTCCTCCACCTCTTCTTGCCAGTCCACCTCCACCTCTTCTTGCCAATCCTCCTCCCCCTCTTCTTGCCAGTCCACCTCCACCTCTTCTTGCCAGTCCACCTCCACCTCTTCTTGCCAGTCCACCTCCACCTCTTCTTGCCAGTCCACCTCCACCTCTTCTTGCCAGTCCACCTCCACCTCTTCTTGCCAATCCTCCTCCACCTCTTCTTGCCAATCCTCCTCCACCTCTTCTTGCCAGTCCACCTCCACCTCTTCTTGCCAGTCCACCTCCACCTCTTCTTGCCAATCCTCCTCCCCCTCTTCTTGCCAGTCCACCTCCACCTCTTCTTGCCAGTCCACCTCCACCTCTTCTTGCCAGTCCACCTCCACCTCTTCTTGCCAATCCTCCTCCACCTCTTCTTGCCAATCCACCTCTACCTCTTCTTGCCAATCCTCCTCCACCTCTTCTTGCCAATCCTCCTCCACCTCTTCTTGCCAGTCCACCTCCACCTCTTCTTGCCAGTCCACCTCCACCTCTTCTTGCCAGTCCACCTCCACCTCTTCTTGCCAGTCCACCTCCACCTCTTCTTGCCAATCCTCCTCCACCTCTTCTTGCCAATCCTCCTCCCCCTCTTCTTGCCAGTTCACCTCCACCTCTTCTTGCCAATCCACCTCCACCTCTTCTTGCCAATCCTCCTCCACCTCTTCTTGCCAATCCTCCTCCCCCTCTTCTTGCCAGTCCACCTCCACCTCTTCTTGCCAATCCACCTCCACCTCTTCTTGCCAGTCCACCTCCACCTCTTCTTGCCAATCCACCTCCACCTCTTCTTGCCAGTCCACCTCCACCTCTTCTTGCCAATCCTCCTCCACCTCTTCTTGCCAATCCTCATCCACCTCTTCTTGCCAGTCCTCCTCCCCCTCTTCTTGCCAATCCTCCTCCACCTCTTCTTGCCAATCCTCATCCGCCTCTTCTTGCCAGTCCTCCTCCCCCTCTTCTTGCCAATCCTCCTCCACCTCTTCTTGCCAATCCTCCTCCACCTCTTCTTGCCAATCCACCTCTACCTCTTCTTGCCAATCCTCCTCCACCTCTTCTTGCCAATCCTCCTCCACCTCTTCTTGCCAATCCTCCTCCACCTCTTCTTGCCAATCCTCCTCCAACTCTTCTTGCCAATCCTCCTCCACCTCTTCTTGCCAATCCTCCTCCACCTCTTCTTGCCAATCCTCCTCCACCTCTTCTTGCCAATCCTCCTCCACCTCTTCTTGCCAATCCTCCTCCACCTCTTCTTGCCAATCCTCCTCCACCTCTTCTTGCCAGTCCACCTCCACCTCTTCTTCTACTTATTCTGCATCCACTCTTAAAATATAACAAACCCGCTGCCCCCTAAGAAGCATGTTATCAGAGGTTAAGGTTTGATTATTATCAGGGAAAGATACAAAACCAAACGAAAAGTATATCAGCAAGCTTCACAGTACAAGAAACACAAACAAAACGTGAACGTTGCGGCTATGGAACCTTCTTCAGCACATACATAGATTGGACAACACTACACCGATTCACAATATCACTTATCTTCGCGTATCGTGGCAGCCAGGTCGATGTCAAGACAATACTCTGGCGAGGCACGTGGGGATGCCACGGGCAGTCACTCCAGGATAAGATGAAACTGTGTAGGCAGTTCAGCCCCCTATGATTTAGATAAAGCTCTGTTGGCAGTTAAGTCCATTGAGCGCCAGAGTTCCCAAAGTGTAAATAAAGAGATTTTCAAGAGACTTCGAGCTCTGTCACAGGAGTGGCTAGATTTAATCACTGTCACAGGAGTGGCTAGATTTAATCACTGTCACAGGAGTGGCTAGATTTAATCACTGTCACAGGAGTGGCTAGATTTAATCACTGTCACAGGAGTGGCTAGATTTAATCACTGTCACAGGAGTGGCTAGATTTAATCACTGTCACAGGAGTGGCTAGATTTAATCACTGTCACAGGAGTGGCTAGATTTAATCACTGTCACAGGAGTGGCTAGATTTAATAGCTGTCACATCCATGTCGTGGACACCTTGGTGGTACTGGGAATTGAAATGCAGTGGTACTGGTTTCAGAGCCCTGTTCTGCTCGTACAAAAAATATTGTTTGAACCTGTCAGCCAGTCGTAAACCCGTTTCACTGATTTATTTCATGCCACATCTCTTGTAGTTGATGGCGTAAATGACATTACGGCTCGAGCAACAGAAGGCTTCACGAATGTGAAAGGCGGCATTCAGGAATTCCAGACTTGCCGCCTGAACCACATATGGACAGGTCCGGCATAAATGTCTGCGGCAAGAGACCGTGGCAAAGTGGGGCTCAGACGCGGGGCGTAACCGACTCTTGACTAGAATGTTCTTGAGGTTACGGTTATGTCTGTAGGCCACTAGAGGAGGTTACGGTCATGTCTGTAGGCCACTAGAGGAGGTTCAGAGAAAAATTTTGCTGGTTGTAGGGTCAGCCCTAAGGATGGATACATGCTTGTGGAGAAAATTTTGAGCACGGATGTTGTGAGGGTGGTATGTGAGTATAAAGATAGGTCTGTTGTGGTGAAGGTTAGGCTTGGAAACGAGAGCCTCGGCTCGATGGGTAGACCGTGCTCGGTAAAAGGCAGCAGATAAGACATGTTCCGAATACCCTCAGAGCTGGAAGAAGTCCAACATTTCTAGAGCCTCGTGAAAGGTTTAATTAAGGTTTTCCGGAAATCTGATTTTTGAACCAAAAAGCGCTGACATCGCAGGTAGCTGTAAACAACAACACCACGTGCCAACAGCCCGTTTAATGGCAAACATAATTCTTCCGCATAATGCCGTTACGACTGTCCGTGTTTGCGCAGCATGACTTTAGTCCCGACAAGTCTCTCTCGAGCAATACAAGTTGTAAATACAGCAAAGCTTTCACAACAGTTAGTTACGTATTCTTTACAGAGCCAAGCAAAATCAACTAGAACATTTTTTGGCTGTGTGCTTTTACTGGGCAGTTTTACACCCAGTAGTTTGCCATTGGTTGCCTCAACACTTAACTCTCAACACAATTGATCTACTGCCAAATGGTCTATAACTGGAATCGATCTGGGTATTACGGAATTACGAAGGGCATTCACAACTCCTAAGTCACAGATTCCAACTGTAGGGTTTCTAAAACATCATTCCACATCACAAAAGACCCACTCACACTGGGCTACACGTTAGTTTGTAACAGTTTTGTGGTTTCCCAATATAATTGTGTTACATGGCTAGAATGTGCCAATATAATTGTGTTATGTAGCTAGAATCCCAATATAATATTGGTATATAGCTAGGATGTCCCAATATAATTGTGTTATATAGCTAGAATGTCCCAACATAATTGTGATATATAGCTAGAATGCCCCAATATAATTGTGTTATATAGTTAGAATGTCCCAATATAATTGTGTTATATAGCTAGAATGTCCCAATATAATTGTGTTATATGGCTAGAATGTCCCAATATAATTGTGTTATATAGCTAGGATGTCCCAATATAATTGTGTTATATAGCTAGAATATCCCAATATAATTGTGTTATATAGCTAGAATGTCCCAATATAATTGTGTTATATAGCTAGAATTTCCCAATATAATTGTGTTATATGGCTAGAATGTCCCAATATAATTGTGTTATATAGCTAGGATGTCCCAATATAATTGTGTTATATGGCTAGAATATCCCAATATAATTGTGTTATATGGCTAGAATGCCCCAATGTAATTGTGTTATATGGCTATAATATCCTAATATAATTGTTCTGAATATCTAGAAAGTCCCAATATAATTGTTTTATATAGCTTGAATGTCCCAATATAATTTTGATAAGTGGCTAAAAATGTTCCTGGGTAATGGTGACATATGGCTAAAAAGTCCTAATATAATTGTGCACTGTTTTGGGTGGACTGCGGGTTGAGAACATCGGTTTGGTGTTGACAACACAGAAACGCCCCACTTAAGTCAGTCACAACAAGAATTGATTGTCCCTGGAGCAATATGGAGGTAAACAATTATCTGTAGAAGATACGTTCTATCCCAGGGTCAGTTTTATTATCTCCAGATAAAGAGAGCTGTGTGTATTCAGAGATTACATCGATGACATTGCATGTTTCTGAATGAGCTCACGTCTACCCTGCGTGGGGGGCTTTTGTTGCTGCGGTCAGCATTTAGCATCTGTCGGTCTGTGCAGTCAAACTTAGAGCATTCATAACTGACAACAATCAAGGATCCTTCTCTCTCAATAAGTAACAGAAAGTGTATTGATCGGCACTCATAGAAAGACGATTGGGACACATAATGCTCCATATGTTTGTAAACCAGTCAGCATACGATAGTTGATGTCGACTTTTAATTTAGTAACTATTTTTTTTACCTTTAAAGACCAAAAAAAAAAAAAAAAAATAATCACCTGCGACTTTGCACTGGTCTACTACCATTCCACAAGGTCATCATCTGCAGCTGGGTAGAAGATGTCAAGGTCAGTCTCTACTACGATATGCAAGATGTGTGCAAGTGGGACATGAATGGTACATGCGAGTGGGATACCATACAACGTGTAGTGTGCAGAGGAAAATCAGGAGGGGAGTAGAGATACAAAGTCAAATAATTATAGACAGGTTCAGATCTGAGCGTCTGAGAGAAAACACTATAACTACATGTGATAGAAATATTGCTCCTGAAATCCCGCGCTCTAATTGTTCCCTTCCTGATATGCCCTTTCCACACAACAAGGTCTATGGTATTTTGTTCCCATGATTCCACCTCAATACCTAGGTCATTCATGTCCCGCTTACACACATTTTGATATCGTAGTAGAGGTCGACATCTTTTTCCTGTCTTTAATTCACAATAAAGGATGTCCTTAGGGACTCTGCCATCCTCCATTCTCCAGGTGTGACCCAGCCACCTGAGCCTTTGTAGACTGAGCATGGAAAAGACTGTTGTAGTACCTGCTCTTTCCAGTACCTCGGTGTTTGTGATTTTGTCCTTCCACTTAATGCCCAGTATTCTTCTTAGGTATCGCACGTGAAAGCTATTTAGCCGTCTCCTCTGGTGCAAATAGGTTGACTAAGTTTCACTGCCATAAAGCAGAGTGATGAGAACAGAAGCCTCATAGGCAAGGGTTTTGGTTTTAATTGTGAGCTTTCTGTTCTCCAAAACTCTCTTTGTCAGTCTGCTCATTGTTGTTGCTGCCTTACCTATCCCGTTGTTGATTTCTTTGTCCAGAGATAGTTTACTCATCGCTGTGGAACCCAGATAGGTAAAATGGTCTACTGTGTCAAGCTCTTCACCGTCAATGTAGACTGTAGGTCTACCATTGACACCTTGCAGCATAACCTTTGTCTTCTTTTTGCTGACTATTAGTCCAAATTCACAGCACACATCAGCAAAGGCAGATAATAAACATTGCAGCTCTTCCTCTGAGTGGGTGGTTATTGCGGCATCATCTGAGTGGGTGGTTATTGCGGCATCATCTGAGTGGGTGGTTATTGCGGCATCATCTGAGTGGGTGGTTATTGCGGCATCATCTGAGTGGGTGGTTATTGCGGCATCATCTGAGTGGGTGGTTATTGCGGCATCATCTGAGTGGGTGGTTATTGCGGCATCATCTGCAAAAAGCAGCTCCTCTGATAAGTACCTTTCTTATCCTGGTAAAGTTCCTTCTCTCCATAGCACAAAGCCAGGACAGTATTGTAGAGACCATATGTTACCCATGCATCATGATTCCTCCCTCGACCTGCCTTGTGTACTGTAAAGAAAAAGTAACACTTTTACGTTTGGAACAAGGCAGGTTGCAGAAGCTGCCGGACCAGAAGAGCAGTGCTCTATCTGTCCACATGTCGGAGCTTTCCTCCTAGACCAGCTGCCAGCCAAGGCGAAGGGCCTGGTCTGCCCTGACATAATATACCGTTTTCAGGGTGCATTTCCTCTTCCTAGGATAAGGCTAGAAACCCCCCCCCCCCCCCCAACTGACTGCGCTCCTCCGCCCGTAGCCGTTGGCACAATATGGGATGTTTGGTTAGTATACACCGCCCAACATTCGGTGAAACAGAAGACAGGTGGTACCGTCTACTGTTATACGGTAGCTCAGTTATATCTGACCAAGATATGTCCACACACACACACACACACACACACAGAGAGAGAGAGAGAGAGAGAGAGAGAGAGAGAGAGAGAGAGAGAGAGAGAGAGAGAGAGAGAAATAAGGGGATGGAGAGTCACCATTTTCTGACCAACAGACTTGACAACTACAATGCGATAATTGCCAGAAAACAGCGACCAGCAACACACAAACTTGAGCAACGATAACACGATAACCAAATTTGAGGAACGACAACACGATAACCCCCAGAAAGCTGTTGGCTGACTCAAGCTCAGAAATGCTACGTCACTGTCGCTTTGTGTAACTGTTTTCCACAAAACCAAACGAGGCTGCGGAACGAAGATATAAAATCTCTTTACCCCTGAACTGTCTCTATTGCTTACAGTGGATTCGTGCAGGTAGTTCGGTTCTATTATCTAGTTAATAACCATTTCTTGTCTGTAACAAACCATTTAGTTAAAATAACCCTTTCTTGCCTGTAACAAAACATGTGTAATATGATATCATAAGCAAGTCAGACTAATTGGTATATGGTGCTCGCACTATTTTAATAGACCAACTAGCACTTGATGATGATTGGTCGGTATCTAGGTTGAGCCATTACTTTCTAGAACATTTCCCGGTGTCAGTGTGAGACTGGTTTGTCCCGGAACCCACAGACAAGGACGTTTATCTACATAACATCAACAAGATATCGACACTGGGCGGCACTCGTGTCAGTGAAGCAAACAGGTCGGAACATCAGTGGTCAGCAATACTTGTGGGTTTTTTTTCTCACGTAACTTCTCACTTTGCTAGACACATCGCATTTCTGTATTGTGGCCTTATCTGGAGACGTATTTTTCATTTTACTGCATTAGAAGCAGTTATTTCACATGACCAACCCCACCCCATTTTTTCTCCCTAGCGTTCACAAGATGTAATCTTCGGTAGACAGTTCTGGTTGTTCCAGATCTGGTGTTTTGTGCATTCATGTGTTTCACAGATCTGGCTCATTCGTATGCAGACTGTTGGTTCCATTTCTCTCACGCAGAATCAGGCCAACTTCGGTAGAGACAACCGTAATTAGTGGCGGGGTTGAAATACTTGGCTTCCCTGCCGACAGGTGAGTGCAGCCACTACGGTAGTAATTCCACATGGGTACACACTATTATAGTCCCCTGTGTGGGTTCTGGGGCCCCATTGTGGGGAAAACAAGAATAGACCCACTGCCTCCCAAAAGCATGTCGTAAGAGTCGACTAATTGGGGAGCTTCCTTTGAAGTCGGAGTGCATCTGCCGGAGAGGCAAGGAACCAACAGTCTGTATTCAAGAGAATGAGATCTGTAAAACTGATGCACACGCAACACTCAGGTTCTGGAGCAGGACTGCAGTTCAGTAGTGGACGAGCAACCAGAACCTTCCGCCAGAGTTTACAGCTGGTGAATGCGAAGAAGAAGACTACTATAGTGCCTTATATAACTGCGTTAACATTGAGCTTCCCAGCTTTATCTGTTGCTTTTATTATTCCGATGTTGTTTGCGCTGAGACTATCCCTACCACATTCTCCCATTGTATTGTTGTCGTTGTCTTCTTCTTCTTCGCGTTTACCACTTGTAAACTCCAGGGAAGAGTTCTGGTTGTTTGTCCACTTCTGGACTGTTGTTCTGTTCCAGAACCTGAATATTGCATGCACATCCGTTTCGCAAACATGACTTAATTGTATGCAGACTGCTGGTTCCCTGCCTCTCAGGCAGATACACTCTGACTTCGAAAGAAGCTCCCAGTTGGTCGACTCTTACGACGTTCTTTTGGGTAGGCAGTGGGTCGGCAGTGGGTCTACTTGTGTTGTCCCTATAATAGGACCCCGGGACCCACACGGGAAGGTTCTACTGCCAAAACGACCCATGTGTTGCATTAACTTCTCAGTGTTGAGCGTATGCCTTCTAGCATTGGTGCAGAAAGACTTCACGTTTGATTGTTTCAGTGACGTCGCCCAGAATATTGAAGTTTCCACCAAAACACGTGACAATGGCCAACCTGACACCCATTCGTGACCTTGAGGTCAAATATACCCAGGTAAAAACTCTTCAGTCTCTTGAATGTCAGCGTCCCCCCACCCCCGTTTCTTTCTCTCTCTCTCTCTCTCTCTCTCTCTCTCTCTCTCTCTCTCTCTCTCTCTCTCTCTCTCTCTCTCTCTCTCTCTCTCTCTCTTTATTTCTCCTTCTATGTCTCTCACTCTCTCTCTCTTTCTTTCTCCATATCCTCTCCTATCTCTCTAACTCTACCATTTCCCTCCACTATTTCAGAATCTATTTTCACTCATCCGCCATTTCTAGCTGTACAATACAGGGTCTGCACAACTTACAACCTAGTTCTGTTGCGACTTTTTTTTTCTTTCTTTTGTCTTCTCGCTGATACCAAGTTGTAGCTCAGTGTCGTGGTTAACAGGTCGTAGGTCGAAGCCAAATCTATATGTTTTAACGTTACACGTTAAATAGTTTGCCAATGCCAGCTGAACGTCCGAAACTCGATAGCACTGCCGAAACCATTGCAAGTCCACCTGCTGCCTAATCGCCTGCGGCTGGAACCGAACCGGGCACCCCGGAATTACGAATCGCGTTTGCAACACCTAAGTCACAGACGCCAGCTAGGCTGATGGATAATGACAAAATTCAGCGCAAACACAGTGCTGTGACCTCAAAGTGAAGCCTAGTGACGCACGTCAGTGCCGGCTGAAAGGTCAAAATAGAAAAGATTGTAACCAGCTTCTCGGGGTGGGCAGGTGGAGCAGCCTGGGTTGGCTGCTACACTGGAGGACTGAGCAGGTAGGGAATGCCCAGTGTGCAGTGACGTCGACTGTAATAACAATAACATTACAACATCATTCACGAGACTACAATACAGGAGCTAAGAACAACAAGAGGCGAGGGCTCTAATGCAACTGATCAGAAACATCAGCAAAAGACAGTCGTCATTTTTGATCATGTTATGAGAAGAGGGAAATTGGAACATGTTGTGACCAGTGGAAAAATCTGTGGAAAAAGAGACAGAGGAAGACAACGTGGGACGATTCTTGAGAGCCTTTGTCACAGCATGGAGGGGTGACAACAAACAAACCGATACATGCAGTTGCGGATCGCAGATTTCAGAGAGGCATGATCGTCTAGGCCAGTCGACAAGGCACTTGATGATGATGACAATGATAACTTAGGAATGGATAAGAAGATGTATAAGAGCTTAAACAATCAATGAAGATGTCTCAGGCGATACTTAAAGACATGCCAATGACACTACCAGAAACTGAATAACAACAATCAATGTATTAGCTGACCACGTCTGGGCTACATCGCCCCACTGGGGGTGGGAGAAAGTGGGGGGGGGGGGGAGGGGGATAGAAGGGGGTGAGGGAGAGGGAGAGAATAGCCCCAAGGCTGCTAACATGCAGACAGTAAAAGGTAACTAATTAGGGGTGTTTTCTTTGCAGTATAAGTACGCCTGCCTGAGAGGCGAGGAACCAACAGTCTGCATACAAATAAGCCATCTCTGTAAAAAGGATGTGCACGCAAAACTCATGTTCTGGACAAGATCAAAGTCCAGAAGTGGACGAACAATTTGCTAGGGCTTACAGATGGTGTACACTAAGAAGAATAAGAATATTTTGATCTATATAAATGAACCATAATTACGAATGACTAAAGTTTACAAAAGTGTGCAATGCAAAAACGCATCCATAGATCACAGCCTGGTGTCCGCCATCAGTTGCGTGTTGTAGTTGAGGCGCCGTTGCTGTAAAAGTGAAAGACCTCTGATTGTTGAGTGGAGCCGATATTCCCCGGCCAACTGCTGGTTATTCCAGCCCAGTGGATATCCAGTCTGACATTTGTCCGGGAATTTCTTCTCCCGAGACTGGGCTCTTGTCATTTGTGTTTTGTCTGTTACTGCAGTTGAATTGCGAAAAGACACGCGTTCAGTCATGTGTGGTTGTGATAGTGGGTCGAGGTGGGGAGGGGTGTCTGGCTAACTCATCGCGTCGTGTGTAATTATTATTTTAACGCAGTGACTGTGTAGATCAAACAAGTGACTATATGACAGTCCGACAGACCTGAAAATAAAAGAGGAGTGACCTGGAGACATAAATGATTAATGACTAATGAGGAGAGGATTTCGGGGGAGCTGGCGATATAATTAGGGTTTACGGTAAGGTATACGGGTTCGGCGAGAGCCACTAGAAGTTTGCCTGCCAGCCCGAAGGCCGTGGGTTTGAATCTTCACCCAGTCACATAAAAAAATTACCTTGGCCTCTGATAAGAAACAAAAATGAACTTGACATTGATATATTTACTGTAACATCTAACATTTTAGTCTACTTATGTACAATGGCTCGAAAAAAATCAAAGGAACTGGCTGATGAACAAAATAGTGAGCATCTATAGACTAAATAATAGCAACATTTTTGTGTAGTGGATACTGAAAGGCTGCAAGCAAACGATCTTTGCGATCTAAGAACAGTTATTTAGAAAATGAATTGCAAACATATTCACGAATTTCTGAACGGACTATAGGATACACACCAGTTCAAATGATATGGGATGTATCAAGAGCTAATGAATGTTTTGCTTGGTCAGATATTAGTAGTACATGGTAAACTAAAATAACACCAGAAGATAAAACGGACACATTAACCAAGGTTATTTGTGTTTTACCGAAGCCGCTTCAACGATAAGATAAGCTAGGCTCTTGTGTCATTAGTGGCCTTATTAAATAAGTGCGAGATAGTTGGCTCTCTCGTTATCTGTTGCCTTTATGAGTCACGACGCCTAGCATTGGCAGAACCTTGTGCCCGATATAGTCTGGTCGGGTGCTTGCCTAATTCAACCAGGTGGTTGTAAGGTGGCCGAGAGATAGCCCGTTCAGTTTTAGCAGCTGAGTGTCGGGGGTCAATTCTAAACTGACCGCCTCTCCGCGATGAGTTCAACAGTGTGATTGTGTGGGCGTACGACCAATTATGCCCTGACTGCAGTACAATGAATGGGCTCAGTGGCAGCAAAGTATAGGACCAGAGACAGAAAGAACTGAACAAAAGCACTTTATTTTTAAAGTGTCATAAATTTGGCACGCAGACCCTTTCTACATTTAGCCTTTTAACCTCCTATTTCCCATATATCAATTGTATTTAAAGTATAATACAACCAACTCCAATTTTGTTGTTATTGCTGTTTGTGATTTTACTAGGCAATTTTAAGTTTAGCAGTTTGCCATTGCTTTCTGCATGTCATCTCTCGATACCAATGTGGAAACCCGCGCTAGGAGGTCTACTACCAAAGCGTCCACAGATGTGATAGAGTCCGGCATCGTGAAATTACGAAACGTGTTCGCAACGCCTAAGTCACAGACGCCAACTCACATACCACCTAAATTGACGTTTCATCAAGAGTCAACTGTTTAACACGTCCCTAAGTTGTCTATTTTCGTCTTTTCGCTGTACGCTCTTTGATCCAATTGCCCTGACTGTTCACAAAGACCGCGTAATTCACATTGCTTCTGATTTAACGTGTAGGGCTTGAGGGCAGACACATCTAGATCCTTCAAAGATGGTTTGTCAGAGTCCGTAGACTTCCATCTCTGGTTTTAACGATGTTGAAAAGTGTGTGACTTCAAGTGACTTTCAATATGTCGAATGTAACGTGTGCCTTGATTTGCGCTTACTCAATAACCACATTAATCTCTGCAGCTGTTCATCAACAACGAGTTTGTGAATTCTGCCAGCGGGAAAACTTTCCCCACCATCAACCCGGCCACTGGGGAGAAGATCGCTGACATTCAGGAAGCTGACAAGGTCAGTATTGCCAGGTATTTTCTCAAGTTACTGAGCATATATTTCAAGAAGGCACAATACGGATAGGGGATAACCAAGAAAAACATTATATAAAACTAACACGAACAGATCTGTCAGTGCAGACCCACACTGATTTCAAGATTTTGGCAGATAATAATACCATGTTTTTATTGTAAACAGTTATGTACTTACATACTTTATGTTTTCTTATCATTTTTTCATTTTTTTTCTTTCTTATTTTCTCCTACATGTTTTTTTTTTTTTTTTCAGAAGCTGTTCAGTATGGAATAATAGAGATATACCATCAATAGTAGATCCGTCTATGGTTGTTTTTTACAGTTTGTTTTTCTTTCAATTCCTCATTCATTCCATAAATAAAAGACATTAAGATGATAATGTGTTAGTCTCCATCCCATTCTCACAGCTGTATACAGTTAACCACATCACATTCTCACAGCTGTATACAGTTAACCACATGTTATTCTCACAGCTGTATACAGTTAACCACATCCCATTCTCACAGCTGTATACAGTTAACCACATCCCATTCTCACAGCTGTATACAGTTAACCACATCCCATTCTCACAGCTGTATACAGTTAACCACATGTCATTCTCACAGCTGTATACAGTTAACCACATGTCATTCTCACAGCTGTATACAGTTAACCACATCCCATTCTCACAGCTGTATACAGTTAACCACATCCCATTCTCACAGCTGTATACAGTTAACCACATCCCATTCTCACAGCTGTATACAGTTAACCACATGTCATTCTCACAGCTGTATACAGTTAACCACATGTAATTCTCACAGCTGTATACAGTTAACCACATGTCATTCTCACAGCTGTATACAGTTAACCACATGTCATTCTCACAGCTGTATACAGTTAACCACATGTCATTCTCACAGCTGTATACAGTTAACCACATATCATTCTCACAGTTATATAGACCTACCATTAACGTGTCCTTCTTGGCCTTGACGCAATTTCTTGCCCAATGTTTGCCCCCACAGAATGTGCATGCTGGCACTTTGGTCCGACATTTTCTCCTGCTGTGGAAGAAGCGCCAGCATTTCCTACAGTGCAACAGGGATTAAACATACAACTGACAGTATTTAATCTTACCTTGGTACATTACCTTTGTGGGCACTCTCTTGCCTCCACATATGACAGTCAGTGCTGTGGTTAGGTAGCCCTCGCTGATTGCTCAGCCTGGACACCTACCTAAACTCAACACCTGGGTTCTCTTTCTTCAATTAGTCTTTGTTCCTCTCCTTGTCATCATTCACAACACCCATTTCACCACCAAGGTCACCTCTGACTGGCTGATGTGCTCGAAGATCCTGATATCATGGGGTAGGTCCATAGCCGTCCCTTCCCTGACTTCCTTAATCTTCCTATCTCTTCTGTCTTCCTGGTCCTGTTAAAAGTGTCCAGGATTGTCCCTGGGACATCCTTGGAGCATTTAGCCACTGTCCTCTTGTTTGGTACATCCTCTAAGAGTCTTATTGCCAAGTGGGGGGTGTCAGCCTCACCCGCTCCTCTCTCTAATCTGGGTAATAACAACGTTTAAGTCCTCGTCCTCCTCGACGATCGTACATGCCTCCTCTGTAATCGTCTCTAGCTGTAAGCTTTTAGGGGTCCACCTGGTCTTCCTCTTCACATGCATCTCCTTTCTCCCCACATTGGAGTACATCCTTCCAGCAGCTTCTTGGCTCCTGGTAAGAGCCACGCGTATTATACAAAGTAAGTGGTTATTCATGAAAAAGTAGGAGTTGACTTACCCAAGTCCTCTCCCAGTGAAATGAAAATACACTAAAGTACAAATCACCTTAACTAGTAATGCACAAAGTATTAAATTACCAAAAACTAGAAGACTAGTGATTGTAAAGAAAATCAACTTTCAGTAGTAGAAAATAGTGAAAAGATATCAAAGGGACAACTGAGGGTACGAGCTTTAAAACTGAACATAATACACGCTGTAAGCTCTGCCCACTTAGGACAATTTCGCCCCCTAGTCGATTACGATGGCAAAAATTGCTGTGGGAACAGACCGGGGTGAAACTGGAAAAGGATCTGGTAATCAGCGTATTTTAATACCTCTTTGTTCCCTAGCGTATTTAAGGTGCAAACACTGAACCCGGAAAAACGGGGAAAATTGGGTAGTACGATCTTGCTTGCTTGCTTGCTTGAAAAAGAAAAAGAATAATTTGATCATGTTCAGGCATTTTTAGCTGTATAGCTGACACCTGTATTTGTGATCTTTATTAAGTTTGAATTGTTTGAATATGGTTTCCTTCGGTTCCATTTGGTTATGTTGTTCTAAACGGTTTGACTGATGTTGTTTCTCACTTGTATAAAGTTGTTCTATACCTGATGTTGTTGTATCCGGAGGCAAGGGTCTTCTATTTCTTAATTGTGTCTCTTTTTTCGTTCTTGACTATTGGATTGGATTGGCTTTTTACCCCACCAGGACATCACACAAGCGATAAACACCCGATGACACAAAGTGCCACCATGCGGATGAGGATCACCGTGGAGAGGTCCCAGAAACCGCGTTCAGACATCTGGCCATTTTCATGGCCTGCCTATATTGCGGCCCCTGGCAAAAGCCAGAGTGGGGCTTCAAATAACAAAAAATTACGTCCTGAAAAGGACGTAAGGATTATCGCAGCATTGTAAACTTGACTATGGTAGGACACATCTGTATATTGCATTTTAGTTCTGTCCTATCCGCTCGTCGTCTTGTGATTCCCATTTTCTGATTGGTGGAGTCTGGTTTCTATTCCTCGTCACGTGTTTCCGCTCTGTCTTGGCTTCTAGGATGTAATAGTGCTTAGTCCTTACAAGGACTTTTATGTCATTTTGTCTTTCCATCTTCGCTGCTGTTTTTCTCCTTCTCATCTTTGTCTGGTGTCCTCTGTGTTGTTTTACGTTTTGGATCTGGCTGGTAGGTGTCTGTGGATGTTGTCTTCTCTGTCGTCTCTCTCATCTCTTCCGTATTGAACTTGTTTCCTTCGGTCTTCTTTGGTTTTGATGCTTCCTGGTGGAAACCTTCTGTTCATTTCAGTATTGTGTCTATCTTCAAGTTCTTGCTGCTTGCCAGTAGACTCTTTCATCGATGTTTCTTTCGGTTTATCGTCTATTGGCTTTTCGCTGTTATCTTGATCTATTTGGGGTTGCTTGGAGCTGTTGTCTTCACAGCTTTCATCCTGCTTTTTCTGCAATTCCTGTAGTGCTGCTATTGTTTCTGCTTTTATGTCATTCAGTGTCTTTATATTGTAGTCCAATATCTCTCTCATCTCTTTCATCTCTGCAGGTATCTGTCTTGCTTGGTCATCAATTTCTGGCATGTTTTTCTTTGGAGTCAGCTTATTTGCCTTTAATATCTTGACCTCTTCTTCTAACTTTCTGATCTGATTCTGCATCCTGGATTTCTCCACTGGGATGAAGTATTCAGATTCTTTGCATTTTCTTCTGGCTTTTTTGCATGGTATTCTCTCAGTAATTGCTATCTTGAGTATTTCCTGGCAATGTTGTAGATAAGGATATCGCCCCGTGCTGTCCAAAAAACAGTTGCTGCATCGTCGATTGCTATTTGGTTTTTGATAATTTTTATCTTGCTTTGCTAGTGGTCACTCATTATGGGAGTGAGAGTCAGCACAATATCTGCAAATCTCTGTTTTGCTGCGGCACACTGACTTGGTATGAAATCCCTTTTGACATCTTGAACATTGGAGTACCCTTGGGATATATATCTCTGGTTTCTGTAGTTCATTATCAATCTTGACTGTTTCTGGAATACTCTCACCTTCTGTCGTCACCACTGCTACTGTTGATTTCATGTCTTTGGAAATGATTCTCTCTGCTCTGATTATACTCATCTTCGGGGTTTTCTCTCCTCAAGTGCTCTGCGATCTCCTGGTTTGACCATTTAGTACTCACTCTCTTGAACACCCACTTTCGGATCTCCTGAAACATCTTGGCTGCTGCCAGTATCTTTTCCGTTAGCTGTAATTCTATTGTAGGCTGTGTACCAATGTCCTCAGTCATTCTCTTCGTATGTTTGGTTTCATTCAGCGTAATGATCAGACACTCTTGCGTCTTTCTGAGTCTGCATATGCTTCCTACCCCCAGTGAAGTCTCCAGGTATCTGGTTATTTTGGCTCTCGATAAGTCCAGGAGTCTGGTTCCACCTTCGTTTATTTGGTAAATCTTTACTCGTGTCTTGATAACCGGATCGTTGGACATTCTTGCGTTGCTTGGAGTCTCCTCCTCAGCCGGATTATAAGCTTGTTCGATCGTACAATCATCTGATTCCTCCGTTGTAATAGTGTTCTTTGATGTAGTTGGTTCTACTGCCAGCATGGCTCTTGGTGTGTCATTCTTGGCTGTATTGGGCGCGTTAGTTGACTGCAGGTTATACTGGCCACTATCGTCCCTTTCTATGATGATAGCTTCAGGAAAGTCGTCATCATCCTCCACAGCAAAAACATTCTTCTTGATCTGTTCCTCCTCTTTACTACTTCTTTGGTCACTATCTTCCCTCTCTATGATGATAGCTTCTGCAACGTCAAGGTTATTCTTCACAGTATCCACGTTCTTCTTGGTCTGTTCTTTCTCTTTACTTCTTTTTGCAGCGTAAAAATCATGGCGTCTAGCTGCCTTCTTATATCTTGGCATTGTTAGTAGTAGGCGATTCTAGGATTAATGTGTAATACAACACTGCTGATAACTCTCGGTCAGGAACACACGTTGCCGTCACCACCAAGCTCCCTGCCTTTCCAGAAAACGTCTGTGCCACGTCGTCTGATTGGTTAGAGGTAAACGCCGCCAAACCGTCTGATTGGTAGAATATCGTATACCCAAAAATGTTGATGCTGAGTACGATCTGATTGGCCGCTGAACATCATGATAGACCACAGTCGCCTAGCAACCCGCTGGCACGAAATTCAAATGAGACAGAGCCTTTTTGGAGTTTTGGTGCTAAAAATGTGGAGCTTTCAGAAGGGGATTCTCATAGTTTATACACAGACAAAATTAATTGTTTAATTAATAATTACAAAACTAGATATAAATTCGTGAAAGAAATTAAATGAACTAACGTAATATTTAAGAATCAAATTCAAATCTCAACATTTATTCAAATTAACTATTCTAATTTGCGTAATTTCTGCAAGCAATTTTTATAAATCTTGGAAACAAACATAACTAACCTGAAAAATTTGGGCGAATTGTTTTATGGATAAAGCTTGAATAAGTCCTAACACTTGTATTTTGGGAAGTAAGGCCATTGGAGGCCCTTCAGACACGTCTGGCACATGGTTCTACTAATTTTTCTGCTTCCAGCCATGTTTCCTCAGTTGCTTTGATGGAACAGTCCTTTTCGCCATTTTTTGGGCACAGGTAACCCCAGAAAAAAAAATCGATGTAAAATTACGGAACAAATGAAACTTTCTCGAAAGTGGTCAATGAACAGCCCACATGTGCAAGAAATGCGAGAAGCAGTCTGATTGGCTGGTGCAAAAACCTGCCAGCAAATATCAAGGCTTTTATTACATAGGGCCGACCATCGGCTCAGCCGTCCTTCTGGCTACTTTGCGTTGCGCCGACATTTCGGCAGCGTCCCCTCCAGAGGGTTAATAAAAATAAGCACAATTTAATGACTACAGCCCTAGAATGAAAACAAGTTGATTAGTCCTCTGAAATCAAAGGAAATTGCTTCAAATTGAGCATGGCATGAGCACTGTGTAAAAGCTTTCAATCTCAAGCAAATGCAAGATAGATGGAAACGGATCTTTACAAAGTCTGCTTTTATCAACCTCACATTAAGTGACTCTTTAATTCCCCAGGCTGATGTGAATAGTGCTGTGGAAGCAGCCAAGGCAGCCTTTGCCTTAGGTTCTCCGTACAGGAAGTTGAATGCCAGCACGAGGGGACAACTCTTGAACAAAGTGGCTGACTTAATTGAGAGAGACATCAGTTACATCGCTGTAAGTATGACATGTGATTCAAGGATATGCTAATATGACATTAAATATGGAAGTATGACTCAGTTACATAGATGTAAGTATGACATTATCTGCACACATGCATACACGTCACACATCATGTAGCAGGTCCTTTGCAGAACATCGCTCTCATCATGGTCTGCCTAAAAGAAACTTGGTCTCTCGTCAGCTCTCATGTCTCATGTACTGTCATATTCAAAGAGTCACTTATATCCTAAGCCCATCTTCATTTTGTTCTGCCTCTGTCCCTCCTTTCTGGTAAAATGCCTTCTGTTATTACTTTTTCCAATCCACAGTGTTGCTTGATATGATTCAAGTATTTCAGCTTCCGAGACAAGATGCTGTTAATTTGCCAATCTTCCTTGATGTTCAGATCTTTTAAAATGTCAGTATTTCTTCTCTTCTTTGTCCATGGTATTCTGAGAATCTTTCCATTCAGTTCAAAATAAAAGCCCCTATTTTCTTTGTTATGGACTGGGAGATAGTCCACATGTTGCTACAGGGAAGATAGTCCACATGTTGCTACAGGGAAGATAGTCCACATGTTGCTACAGGGGAGATAGTCCACATGTTGCTACAGGGGAGATAGTCCACATGTTGCTACAGGGGAGATAGTCCACATGTTGCTACAGGGGAGATAGTCCACGACTCACATCCGTAAGTTGCTGCAGGGAAAATAGTCCACGGCTCACATCCGTAAGTGGTTACAGGGGAGATAGTCCACGACTCACATCCATATGTTGCTACAGGGGAGATAGTCCATGGCTCACATCCGTAAGTTGCTACAGGGGAGATAGTCCATGACTCACATCCATATGTTGCTACAAGGGAGATAGTCCACGGCTCACATCCGTAAGTTGCTACAGGGGAGATAGTCCACAACTCACATCCGTAAGCTGCTACAAGGGAGATAGTCCATGACTCACATCCATATGTTGCTACAAGGGAGATAGTCCACGGCTCACATCCGTAAGTTGCTACAGGGGAGATAGTCCACAACTCACATCCGTAAGCTGCTACAGGGGAGATAGTCCATGACTCACATCCATATGTTGCTACAAGGGAGATAGTCCACGGCTCACATCCGTAAGTTGCTACAGGGGAGATAGTCCACAACTCACATCCGTAAGCTGCTACAGGGGAGATAGTCCATGACTCACATCCATATGTTGCTACAAGGGAGATAGTCCACGGCTCACATCCGTAAGTTGCTACAGGGGAGATAGTCCACAACTCACATCTGTATGTTGCTACAGGGGAGATAGTCCATGACTCACATCCATATGTTGCTACAGGGAAAAATCATGCTCTCAAAATTTTAATTTTGATTTCACTGCTGGTGCCTACCCAAAGACTTTAAAAACTGTTTAATCTTTGCATTGCTATGTCCATCCTGCTTTTGATTTTTGTCAAACAGTCTCCATTGCTATTTATTAAAGAGCCTAGATACTTAAAGTATGTCGATACACAGATATGAAAGTATGACATTAAATATAAAAGTATGATTCACTTACATAAAGGTGTAAATATGACATTAGATACACAGCTATGCAAATGTAACTTTAAATATGAAAGTATGATTCAGTTACATCACAGTAAGTACGAGAGAAAACAGGTAGCAGGATATGAACATTAGAAACAAAACTGTAAGTTGACATCAGTTACATCACAGTAAGTACGAGAGAAAACAGGTAGCAGGATATGAACATTAGAAACAAAACTGTAAGTTGACATCAGTTACATCACAGTAAGTACGAGAGAAAACACGTAGCAGGATATGAACATTAGAAACAAAACTGTAAGTTGACATCAGTTACATGGTTTTGGTCAATGCATTTGGGCTGATATTTCTTTTTTTTAACATTTAGGCACTTGATAAATTTTATTTTTACTTAGGGAGTTGATATTTTAATTTAATAATAAAAATACCACATTTAATTTCTGAATCAGACCTGGAAAGACAATAAAAATCTGTGATCTTTGTAATCAACCAAATGAAGATCATAGTCTTCTGGCTTCTTCCAAATCTGCTGTGGTTACCAGACTGTGTTTATGACAAATATATAAGTCTGTTTCTGAAACTATGTTTCATTAAAGTAGACCATCATACAAAAAACTAATTGATAGAATCATTTATTTTCTAACCTACTTCACAGCCATTTCTTGTATTGATAACAGACACTTGTATGAGCCTATGTAGCCTATGATCTTGTGTTGCCCTCTAATCTGTCTAACCCTGTCATTCAAACTTTAATTTGTCTGATAAGTATTATCAAATTATTTGCAAGATCTTGTGTTGTTACAGTTACTGTCATTCTCATGAGAATATTATAAGATGTGTAACACAACTTCATGTATCCCCTAATGGTCAAACAGATTCCCAGAGAGGAGGTTGTGGGTGTGAAGTTACAGTGCTGACTTCAGTTTATAAATTATTGATTGCATTTTGTACAAGAATAGTTTCTTAAAATATCATGTTTCCTTGATAACCTGGCAAGTGATTAGATACTGAACCTCTTTAGATGAAGGGGAAAAGCACATGTGTGCCATATGCAGGATGTATATACATCCAACAGCAATAGCCACTCACTAAGGGAAAATGTTTATGAAAGACAGTCTACTCATAAGCAGATAGAGCCCATTACCTCGGATGAAATGTGCCCAGTTGAGTTAAACCTGACAAACATCTATGCTCAAGTAAGATATCATGTCACATCAGATGTCTACCTAGGATTTATGAGATCCCATGGGCAGATACCTAGGATTTATGAGATCCCATGGCATGGGCAGATACCTAGGATTGATGAGATCCCATGGGCAGACGAACATGGAAAAAGAAACAAGAAAAAAAAAAAAAGACTGGATCAGCATGTAGGCAGAGAATATGACTTATCAAGCTCTGTTTATTGAAATATCTGGACCAAAAGTTTTTAGCAGAAGTCTGCTTCATTTTATAGCATGAAACAGTACGCCAGAGTCAGAAAACTGCAATAAAACTATCAGTTCTCAAAAGTGCATTTTAGCACAAACACCGATTTCACCTCTATGAAACAAACACATACATTCTATGTGAATACTGAAAACATTCAAATAAAAAATAAAAAAACTGCTGTTGCTGTCTCCCAGAGTTATTAACTTTTTATGTACCTGAAACAGCAGCATATGAAGTTTGAATTTCACCAGAAGGAGTTGCCAGGCCAAGAATAGCTAACTCTGGGATAACAACACATAAAATCACAACCGCCCAGGAGAATCCAGAAAATAATTAAACAAAAATGTACTGTAATAGGTGGAGAAGGGCATTAAAAAAATATGAATTGACCTGCTTAGTTACACTGCATCAGTTCTAACCAGACAGTGGGAACACTTTTATTATTCATGGCGTTATCTTCTGTCATAGATTGAGAAAGAGCTGCACTAATGCAAAAAATCTGTGAATTACTTTAATATACTAACTGTCGCATTTCAGAGTCTTGAAACACTGGACAATGGGAAAGCTTTTGCCCTTAATGGCTCCATCGGAGACACCAACTTTTCAGCACAAGTGTTTAGATATTATGCTGGCTGGGCTGACAAGATAAGTGGTAGAACTATTCCCGTTGGTAAGACATTTAAATACTATTTTTACTCTTCAGTAGGAAATATTTCATGCAAAACTAAGATTCGATTGCTCAGAGCACTAGCTATTACTACATTTACATATGGCTATGAAATGTCAACCTTAACAGCTGAACTCGAAAGGAAGATACAGGCAGTGGAAATGCGACGTTTTAGAAACATTCTTGGCATATCATACAGAGATTTTACAGAGACCACATTAAAGATGAAGAGGTTGGCCATACAATTATAAAGCAGATTGGCCACTATGAACCTATTTTAATTACAGTGAAAAGGTAATGTTATGGATATTTAATAAGATCCAACGGCCTCTCAAAAAGCAATACTGCAAGGAAAGAGGAGAAGAGGCAGACCAAGAAAGACCTGGCTACAGAACCTGACAGACTGGACAGGCCTCAGGAATACAGTAAAAAAGTCCATCACAACTGACTGCTAAAGGTGGAGAGAGCTGATCAGACCGTCAACAGAAACTGGTGACCCAACGAGACCTAGTGTTACTGGACGATAATGGTGAATTTATTAGATCATTTATTAGATGATTTTGGAATTATTGTTAAATGATGCCTCATTATGTGCTTCCCCTGCCTCCAGTTGAGAGCTACAGTAGTGTAATGGCTAGCTGGCTGGCCTGCCATACAGCTGGTTGTATGTTCAAATCTTCCTCAAGCAATAGATTTCTGTCAGCTCAGGAAAATGACAAGGAATGGAAATTAAAGACAGTTTGCATGCTATTTAACTCATCACCCATCCAGTGCTAAAAAGTTTATGAAAATATGGGGCTAGGACCAAAGGTCAAATACAGCCTAAGGAGTAGAAATGTTGCTTTTACTTACAATTACTCATATGGAAAAAGTATCAAATGAAAAAGAAAAAAAGGGTTAATTTAGAACTCATAGGCGAGGACTATTTAGGTGATGGCCCTGGGTCGAATCTTGACCCAGGAGCCTACCATGGGCCCCGCCGATCATTGCAAATGGTTTTGTATTAATGATCTTTCTAAGCTGGGTCTCAGGTCTCTGGCCCGTGAATATTCATATTTTGCGTATTCTGGTGCCTGAGTAAACTTAGTTAAAGAGCCCTCCTCTGTAACACTGGGGACAACTAGCATACACATGAGACAGTTTATGTTTGAAAACACTTGTAGCTGCTTATATCATTAGCCATCTTCACCTAAGTTCCGGTCAGTCAATGATGTAATGACTATGATGTAATATGTATCACAAATTGTATGTATTACCAGATGGCAACCACTTCAGCTACACCCGCCATGAACCTGTTGGAATCTGTGGCCAGATCACCCCGGTGAGACTTCCTGTGTGTAAAGTTGATGCCATGTTGGTCTTCGGTACATCTGTTCACAGCCTTATTTGATCTACTGCCAGTCATTTCTGAATGAAATGTTTTGCAATGTCATGATGTGAAACTGTTTAATCTCCTCTCTCTCTCTTGCTCACACTTATACACACTTTCAAGGTTTTTAATTTGAAGCCCCCTTGTAAATGTACGTGTGTGGGTGAGATATATATACGAGTGTTTGAGTGAGATAAGTAGGCACACTGGATATGCATGTGTGTGTATGTGTGCATGTGGGTATTATTAGTATATGTGTGTGTGTGTGTGTGTGTGTGTGTATTATGAGTATCTGTGTGTGTGTGTGTATTATGAGTATATGTGTGTGTGTGTGTGTATTATGAGTATATGTGTGTGTGCATTTGTGTATTATGAGTATATGTGTGTGTGTGTGTGTATTACGAGTATCTGTGTGTGTGTATTATGAGTATGTGTGTGTATGTTATGAGTATCTGTGTGTGTGTGTACAGAGGTGTTTGTGTGTGTTTGCGCATTTGTGTATGTAGGAGTATTTCTGTGTGTGTGTGTCTACAGAGGTGTTTGTGTGTATGTCGATGTGTGTGTCTGTATTTTGGAGCAGTAAGTATAGGTACATGTTTATTCACATATGAGTGTGTTTATATAAATTAGTGTGTATGTTAGCATGCATGTGTATGTGAACTGTGTGGATGTGTAAGTTTGTCTATGTAAGTATGAGCTTGTGTGTATGCATGTATCTGTATTTGAATGTTGTGTATGCCATCCATGCTCTGTATTTTTTTTTTACCCTACACTGGAACTATGTGTTTTACTATATGAATATAATATGTTATGTAGATAACAAATAAATAGATGTATGAAATATGAGTAGCTGGAAGAGCCGAGTATAACATGGGTCTCAGTGCCCAATTTATGACACAGTTTGTTCATTCATTCCCCCCAGCCTTTCCTTTTCCCCGGCTATATTTTGTCCTGCCATACTCTAATTGCCCCCTTATCATGGCATGCCTAAAGAATTTGTAATGACTTCTTCTGATGCTCGTAATCACTTCTGGGTTCACTTCTTTAAAGACATCTTTGTTTTATTTGATGCAACTCTACTTTGAACTTTACATGACAGAATCATCGCAGAAGCCAAAACAAGATTTTAATAATAGTTGCCAGGGCTTTCAGGTGAAGCCAGCCTGAAATGTTTATTGGGACATGTTCTGGGAGGCAAAGGCGTCCAGCATGAAACTTATTTATGTCGCCCACCTCATGGCAGTTGTCTAAAACAATATACAGCTAGAACCACTTATCTAACTCAACTTCTGGTTTTATGAAGAGTTCTTTAAAATATCACTTAATGATACATTCACAAGAATATCTCATTTTCTTACATTATTTGTTCATATCTGAATGATATTTATAGTGATACACTCCCTTGATTAATAATTCATTGCCTCCTTGTATTTGTTCAAATCTGTGTGATACATGCCCATATTGGTATTCTTACCTATACTACTGAGCATTTATTTTAATTTGTGTCTTTTTTCACCCTGCAGTGGAACTATCCACTCGTGATGGCTGCCTGGAAGATTGCTCCAGCAATTGCCGCAGGAAATGTTGTCATCCTCAAGCCAGCAGAGCAGACGCCATTGACAACACTGTATCTGGCTTCTCTCATTAAAGAGGTATGCAGAATTTTTGTGATAAAACTGAAACATTTTCTTGACAAACAATAATTGAGTGACCATGATCATGTTCTGATAAAGGTGCATCTATTGTCAGCTGAAAGCCTCACAAGCTTTGAACCCAAGGATCTTTACAAGTTTACCAAACTACATGAAAGTTAAGTTCCAATACAGAACTATACTTTGATGACCACATTGGCCACCGATCACATGTGATGAGTAGATGGAACATCCAAATCTGTAAAAAACTAGCATCTACATAGCACACACCAAGGGCTGCAACTGTAGAACACACCAAGGGCTGCACCCGTAGCACACACCAGAGTGTGGACCCATAGCACACACCAAGGGCTGCACCCATAGCACACACCAAGGGCTGCACCTATAGCACACACCAAGGGCTGCAACTGTAGCACACACCAAGGGCTGCACCCATAGCAAACACCAAGGGCTGCAACTGTAGCACACACCAAGGGGTGCACCTATAGCACACGCCAAGGGCTGCAACTGTAGCACACACCAAGGGCTGCACCCATAGCACACACCAAGGGCTGCAACTGTAGCACACACCAAGGGGTGCACCCATAGCACACACCAAGGGGTGCCCCCATAGCACACACCAAGGGCTGCAACTGTAGCACACCAAGGGCTGCACCCATAGCACACACCAAGGGCTGCACCCATAGCACACACCAAGTGCTGCAACTGTAGCAAACACCAAGGGCTGCACCCATAGCACACACCAAGGGCTGCACCCATAGCACACACTAAGGGCTGCACCCATAGCACACACCAAGGGCTGCAACTGATGCATCTTTGAAACCTTGTGCTGAAGACGACTATACTTTGAACAAGTTCTTTCTGTTTGACAGTTGGATGCAGGACTTCACTGGCTGCATGGGAGCACTCATACGTGCAACAGTAATTCAACAACATACATAAAAGTGTATGTCCTACATACGAATGCATCACACATAACCAGAAACAGACTCTGGCAGACAGCAAGTTAGACAAGTGAAAATAATATATAAAACACTTTAAAATAATGTTGTTTGTATTTCATGACTATGACTGTTGTCCATTGCCAGGCTGGCTTCCCTGCAGGAGTTGTGAACATCCTACCAGGGTATGGACCTACAGCTGGCGCAGCAATCACCTCCCACCCAGATATCAACAAGGTGGCTTTTACTGGATCCACTGAGGTAAGGGATCATACATTCTTGCAATTGTTCACACCTTGAAATTGTTCACACCTTGAAATTGTTCACACCTTGAAATTGTTCACACCTTAAAATTGTTCACACCTTGAAATTGTTCACACCTGGAATTGTTCACATCTTGAAATTGTTCACACCTGGAATTGTTCACATCTTGAAATTGGCAGCCTCCGACATTTCACACATCTTTACTGAAAATATATTGATTGTTTTACTGGTCAAGACTGGAAGATAGATGGTTTGAAAAAGTCACAGGCTTTATCTGGCAACAGTCTGTGTCCAGACATATTTATTTTGTTACTTTTACTTCTTGTCAATAATTTTTCAGTCTTCTCACGGCTCACACTTGTGATCTCGCCTTTGAGAAGCAGACATCTACTTGCTCATCTACTTCTTATATTATTTCTTATATTTAGATGTTCATTCCTGAAGAGAAAAAAATGCTATGTCAGAGGTCAACCTCAAAGGCTTGGAATATGACAAGCTTTTATCTATATAACGATATCATAGACTTCAGGTTGGACACATGATGATGATGTGGTGCTGAATGGATTATAAACATTTGAGCCTATCTATGTGACAGTGTTGTACATGACAGTGTTGTATGTGACAGTGTTGTACGTGACAGTGTTGTACATGACAGTTTTGTACGTGACAGTGTTGTACATGACAGTGTTGTATGTGACAGTGATGTATGTGACAGTGTTGTATGTGACAGTGTTGTACATGACAGTATTGTACATGACAGTGTTGTACATGACAGTGTTGTACATGACAGTGTTGTACATTACAGTGTTGTACATGACAGTGTTGTACATGATGACAGTGTTGTTCATGACAGTTTTGTACATGACAGTGTTGTACATGATGACAGTGTTGTTCATGACAATGTTGTACATGACAGTGTTGTAATGACAGTGTTGTACATGATGACAGTGTTGTACATGATGACAGTGTTGTACATGATGACAGTGTTGTACATGACAGCGTTGTACATGACAGCGTTGTACATGACAGTGTTGTACGTGACAGTGTTGTACATGACAGTGTTGTACATGAAGTGTTGTACTTGACCGTGTTGTACATGACAGTGTTGTACATGACAGTGTTGTACATGACAGCGTTGTACATGACAGCGTTGTACATGACAGTGTTGTACGTGACAGTGTTGTACATGACAGTTTTGTACATGACGGTGTTGTACGTGACAGTGTTGTACATTTCAGGTTGGCCAGATTATCATGCAGGCTGCAGGTGCCACCAACATCAAAAGGACAACTCTAGAACTGGGAGGCAAGAGCCCGTGTGTGATCTTTGATGATGTCGACTGTAAGTTGTTATCTTTATGTAGGGTGTCAATTATTTGTTATCTAGATATCATTTGTAAGTTGTATCTACATAAAAGATGTCAGTTTTTGTTATCTAGCCTGGATGTAAATTAGGGGCAAACACAACATAAGAGTTACTTTCAGTCGTGTTTAAAGACTTGATATCCCAGATACTTGTTATTATCAAATTTAAAATCAAATGAAAATGTTTGTATCTGAGCACATTCATGAGTTTCCTAGAAGGGGTATGCACGGTGTGGGTTAGGCTCCAATAGATAAGGTGGTGACTTTCCAATGCCTATCACGCCTGCCTGACCTAAAACTTTAACCTTTAACCTGAGCTATGTATTTGACCATAATTTCATCGCCCTGTGGGTTCCTGGACCCCATCCGCTGTCCTCCTAACAAGCATATCTTAGAAGTCGACTAACTAAAGGTGTTTCTTTGAAGTCAGACTGCATCTGCCTGAGTGGTGGGGAACCAACAGTCTGCATACAAATAAGCCCATCTGTAAAGCAGATGTGCATGCAAACTCAAGTTCTCAAGTTCTGAACAAGTAAAAGTCCAGAAGTGGATGAACAACCAGAAAATTCTGCTAGAGTTTACAGCTGGTGAATGTCAAAAATGAAGGAGACAACAATGTCAGAATGACCGGATAATTAAGTGTCCTCCTTCTCCACTCAGTTGCAGTTTGTTCACATACAAAGGTAGCTAGCTACTCAGACCCTGAGCAGCTTTTGCTGTACTTGTACGTGGTCCCATCATCCACCACTTTTCTTGGAGATGCAGCTAGGAGTTTTTCCCTTCATCAAATATCTCAGGCTCTCCTGTAGTTTTGGCAGCTCATGTGTGATTCTTTGTTGTTGGTAGAATAAAGAAGAGGACAACAAGGAGTTGTCTTATTACTGTCGTTGCTATCTGGTCAGACTCTTCTGTTTCCTATAATGCCATCTAGATTTCTGTATCAGACAAGTTGTAGACAGACTTTGGCCACACCCAGAGTATGACTGTGGGGACAGAACACTAAAATATACTTCATTTTCTGGGCAGGTTTTAATAATTCAGCTGGTGCTTTCAACAAACCAGGTATTCCTGATCTGTCATGCATGAGAAAAGAAAGAGTCATATTATGTAATAATACTTAGTTTTAAGGAAATAGCAGATTGGAGGTTGAGATGATAATTGGGGGGGGGGGGGGGGGGGGTCATAGCTGAGAGGTTTATGCTCTCTATCTTAGAAGATTTTGGTCTGCAAGTCTCAGTATTAGAATATTAATCCTAACAAAAGAAATTAGTGTCTAATAATTCCATCTGTCCTCATTATCTCTTGAGTAGTGAGGTTAGATAATTCCATCTATCCTCATTATCTCTTGAGTAGGGAGGTTAGATAACTTCATCAGTCCTCATTATCTCTTGAGTAGTGAGGTTAGATAACTCCATCTATCCTCATTATCTCTTGAGTAGGGAGGTTAGATAACTTTATCTGTCCTCATTATCTCTTGAGTAGTGAGGTTAGATAACTCCCTCTGTTCTCATTATCTCTTGAGTAGTGAGGTTAGATAACTCCATCAGTCTTCATTATCTCTTGAGTAGTGAGGTTAGATAACTCCATCTGTCCTCATTATCTCTTGAGTAGGGAGGTTAGATAACTCCATCTATCCTCATTATCTCTTGAGTAGTGAGGTTAGATAACTTCATCTGTCCTCATTATCTCTTGAGTAGGGAGGTTAGATAACTCCATCTATCCTCATTATCTCTTGAGTAGTGAGGTTAGATAATTCCATCTGTCCTCATTATCTCTTGAGTAGTGAGGTTAGATAACTCCATCTATCCTCATTATCTCTTGAGTAGTGAGGTTAGATAATTCCATCTATCCTCATTATCTCTTGAGTAGTGAGGTTAGATAACTCCATCAGTCCTCATTATCTCTTGAGTAGTGAGGTTAGATAACTCCATCTGTCTTCATTATCTCTTGAGTAGGGAGGTTAGATAACTCCATCTGTCCTCATTATCTCTTGAGTAGTGAGGTTAGATAACTCCATCTGTCTTCATTATCTCTTGAGTAGTGAGGTTAGATAACTCCATCAGTCCTCATTATCTCTTGAGTAGTGAGGTTAGATAACTCCATCTGTCCTCATTATCTCTTGAGTAGGGAGGTTAGATAACTAACTCTGTCCTCATTATCTCTTGAGTAGTGAGGTTAGATAACTCCATCTGTCCTCATTATCTCTTGAGTAGTGAGGTTAGATAACTCCATCTATCCTCATTATCTCTTGAGTAGGGAGGTTAGATAACTCCATCAGTTCTCATTATCTCTTGAGTAGGGAGATTAGATAACTCCATCAGTCCTCATTATCTCTTGAGTAGTGAGGTTAGATAAATAGCCTTCTCACAAAATAGCAGATCTTTTTTTTCACTGACTGTAAGCTCCCGCGGAAAGTCTTAGCTGTTCATCCATTTGGACTTTGGTTTTGTGCCAGGGTCTGGGTTTTGTGTCATCGAAAGATATAAAATTGAACAAGAGGTGTATTAGGGAGCTTTACAATATAATAAACACAAAACGAAATGTGAACACTGCGGCTATAGAGCCTTCATCAGCACACACATAAATCAAACAAAACCACACATATATACAGAATCACTTAACTGACGTATCCCGAAGCAGCCACGTTGATGTCTTGCCAGTGTTGAGAAAAGATGCAGGTACTCACCATAAAGTGTTGAAAAGATGCAGGTACTCACCATAAATGTCTGTTACAGTATCAGTGGAAATAATGATACCTAAAAAATGTGGGTACTACTTACGGTTGCACACCGCTAGGGCAGAAAAAGCCCTGAATGTAGACAATTTGCATCTCTTTGCCTCATCCTCAGGTAGGAATTCTAATATAATGCTTGTACATCATGTCTGTAATTATTCATCTATTGATCAGGAAATTATACTTAATTCCCTTTTTTTCATCATGGATGCTTATATGTGTAACATCTTTGAAGTAAGTGACTTGTCTTTTTAAACCAGTTCTTCTTAAAATTTTATTTTCGTTTTCTCTTTGTGTTAGTTTTGAAAAGAATATTTTTTTCTAACTGTTGTAAATAATAGAAATTGTGTTTCTATGGTGTTGCAGTGGACACAGTTGTACAGCAGGCACAAGAAGCCTGTATGACCAACATGGGTCAGTGTTGTGCTGCAGGGACCAGAACATTCGTGCAAGAGAAGATTTACGACGAGTTTGTTGCCAGGAGCAGAGAACTGGCTAAAACTAGAAAAATTGGTGACCCCTTTGATGCAAGTACAATCAACGGCCCCCAGGTTGGTCATTTACTCACTTCTAATGTCTTAGTAATACAATCAACGGCCCCCAGGTTGGTCATTTACTCACTTCTAATGTCTTAGTAATGCTGACAGATACGAAACTAAATGCTGAGCTAGCGACATCGCTACACACCAGGCATACCCACAAGTGCTTCGTCTCCCACAGCAAGTGTCTTAAGGTGTAGACACTATTGAAACCACAGGAAAAGACAAAGGAAATTTATGGAGCAGATTAGTCAGAGAGTTGGAAGTGAGAAATGTTTTTATGGGTGAAAATAATAGACAAAAGAGGCAGAGATGTCTGGAAAAGACGTGTGTGAACAGTTAGGCAACAAATAATAATGTAGGCTAACGCCCACTTTATCAATGTATCAAATGACAGCAACGTGTGGAGACAACATTGTTGTTCTTTGAATATGTTGTAATTAAAGCATCATCAATAAAGTGCAGGTCTGATAAATACTTCCTAATCCAACACTTCATTCAAATGAATGAACACACTTTATTTTTAAAGAGTCACAAATTGGGTATGCAGGCCCATCTTACATTCGGCCCTTTCAAAGACCAGTCTCTCATACAGCAATGATATTTTTATCAATAAAGCATGTTATGTTCATATAATAAAATGCATATTATGAATATCAATGCATCCACATGCTCGCACACACACACACCACCCACAAACACATGCCCACCCACTCTTATACACCTACAAACATACATACACACATATATACATACACACACTGACACATACATTCACACACACATAGATAATAAATAGATACCTATATACAGGCACACACATAATACATACATACATACATGCACTCACGCACGCATACACACACACATGCAGACATGCACACAGACACACATGGAGACACTGAGAGACACAGACATTATCAAGTGCTATCTCTACACTGATGGAATCACTTATCGATATCACATCCACTATCTTGTTTTCTGAAAACAAAAGGGGGAGGGGTACTGAAAAGAGTGATATACTGATACTTGATTTTGCAGTAGAGAATTAGACATCTAATCTTCTCATATAAGGGCTGAAGAAATAGGAAGACGTGTCTACATGTAAAGAAATCATTCAGCAGTTGTGAAATCATTCAGCAGTTGTGAAATCATTCAGCAGTTGTGAAATCATTCAGCAGCTGTGAAATCATTCAGCAGCTGTGAAATTCATTAGCGCATCTTCAGCAGCTGTGAAATCATTCAGCAGCTGTGAAATCATTCAGCAGCTGTGAAATCATTCCAGCCTCTCGCCAGCTGTGAAATCATTCAGCAGTTGTGAAATCTCATTCAGCAGTTGTGAAATCATTCACCAGTTGTGAAATCATTCAGCCAGCTGTGAAATTCATTCAGCAGCTGTGAAATCATTCAGCAGCAGCTGTGAAATCATTCAGCAGCTGTGAAATCATTCAATCAGCTGTGAAATCATGAAATCAGTTCAGCTGCAGTGAAATCATTCAGCAGCTGTGAAATCATTCAGCAGCTGTGAATTAAAATCATTCAGCAGCTGTGAAATCATTCAGCAGCTGTGAAATCATTCAGCAGCTGTGAAATCATTCAGCAGCTGTGAAAATCATTCCACCTCAGCAGCCAGTGTGAAATCATTCAGCAGTTGTGAAATCCATTCAGCAGTTGTGAAAATCATTCAGCAGTTGTGAAATCATTGTGAAAAGTCAGATTCAGCAGTGGTGTGAAATCATTCAGCAGTTGTGAAATCATTCAGCAGTTGTGAAATCATTCAGCAGCTGTGAAATCATTCAGCAGCTGTGAAATCATTCAGCAGCTGTGAAATCATTCAGCAGCTGTGAAATCATTCAGCAGCTGTGAAATCATTCAGCAGCTGTGAAATCATTCAGCAGCTGTGAAATCCTTCAGCAGCTGTGAAATCCTTCAGCAGCTGTGAAATCCTTCAGCAGCTGTGAAATCCTTCAGCAGCTGTGAAATCCTTCAGCAGCTGTGAAATCCTTCAGCAGCTGTGAAATCCTTCAGCAGCTGTGAAATCCTTCAGCAGCTGTGAAATCCTTCAGCAGCTGTGAAATCATTCAGCAGTTGTGAAATCATTCAGCAGTTGTGAAATCATTCAGCAGTTGTGAAATCATTCAGCAGTTGTGAAATCATTCAGCAGTTGTGAAATCATTCAGCAGCTGTGAAATCATTCAGCAGCTGTGAAATCATTCAGCAGCTGTGAAATCATTCAGCAGCTGTGAAATCATTCAGCAGCTGTGAAATCATTCAGCAGCTGTGAAATCATTCAGCAGCTGTGAAATCATTCAGCAGCTGTGAAATCATTCAGCAGTTGTGAAATCATTCAGCAGTTGTGAAATCATTCAGCAGTTGTGAAATCATTCAGCAGTTGTGAAATCATTCATGTGACAACTGTTTCAGTCCAAATCATTCAGCATTGTTTCAGTCCAAATCTTCAAGAGAGCTGGCTATTCGGTAGCTGCTAAAAATAAATTAAAAAATGTTTCCACAGCGAATGTTTTATTTATTAAAAGTCAGATTCTAGTACAGTGGTACCTTGACAAGCCAACTTAATTCATTCCTGACTGTGGTTTGTATCTCAAAAGTTTGTATCTTGAAAGCCTTTCTCTGATATATATTATGGGAAATCAATTAATCTATTCTCAGAAGAGTTAACTTTTGATGTCATTTAAAGACTAGGATTTTCAGGGTAATAAAAAAACAAATCTTCAGACACACAACTGGAAATCTTCAAAAAATAAAATTGTTCAGCCCCCCCCCCCCCCCACCCCCATCCCTCCTGCACGTATGTAGACTAACTGCACTGTGTATGTGATTGTAAAAATACTGAAATAGATACACAAAAGAAAAGCATATATGTCTTTGCAGCACGCACTGCACACACCATTCCTTGTGCTATACTTACAGATAAATGTGATGTAGTGACAACAAACATGTGTGCATAGACAGTACATTGCGATTCGTATCTCGAGTCTAGGCTCATATGTAGAGGTCAGAATTTGATAGGATATGAAAAAAGTTTGTGTTCGTATGAAGAGCAGTTCACTAATGTACACCACGCACACACGCACACACGCACACACACACACAACACACACACACATAGATCATCAAAAATCAACAAAGTTCATCAGACGTGCTGAAATTCTCCTTGTGTGATCTATGCAATAAAACTGAAACACTTATGGAGTCAACCGTCTGCAATAACAGCAATCCTTCACACAGTACACAATCATTTTAACATTGACCAAAGCTGATTTACTGATCACACAATCAGAAATCTGACTCAGGTACTTGATTTATCCTTAGATTGATGAGGAGCAGTTTAACAAAATCCTGGATTTAATTCAAAGTGGCAGCAAGGATGGAGCCAAGCTGGAGGTTGGCGGGGAAAGATTTGGTGACAAGGGCTACTTCATCAAGCCAACTGTCTTCTCCGGCGTCACCGATGACATGAGAATTGCAAAAGAAGAGGTAATGTTTCTTGGTTTTTGGCCTCTAATGCTTGTCCTGCTTGCATGACTGCACTCATTCTGCAGACACTTACTTCTTCTTCTTCAATCATTCTGTCAGAAAACTTATATCAGGAGACTGACAGTCTTGATGAGAGCCACCATGCAGTCCAAATCTTCATGTGCACATGACAACTGTTTCAGTCCAAATCTTCATGTGGACATGACAACTGTTTCAGTCCAAATCTTCATGTGCACATGACAACTGTTTCAGTCCAAATCTTCATGTGCACAACTGTTTCAGTCCAAATCTGTTGACAACTGTTTCAGTCCAAATCTTCATGTAGACATGACAACTGTTTCAGTCCAAATCTTCATGTAGACATGACAACTGTTTCAGTCCAAATCTTTATGTGGACATGACAACTGTTTCAGTCCAAATCTTCATGTGGACATGACAACTGTTTCAGTCCAAATCTTTATGTGCACATGACAACTGTTTCAGTCCAAATCTTCATGTGCACATGACAACTGTTTCAGTCCAAATCTTTATGTGGACATGACAACTGTTTCAGTCCAAATCTTCATGTGGACATGACAACTGTTTCAGTCTAATTTCTGCATTCTTATTAACCCACTCTCTTGTCATAAAAGTAACTTTCAGCTCAGAACATGTTTTACTGAAGTCCCAACTGTCCTCAACGGTTAATTTGTGTAAGTCATTACAACCCAGATATGTTAGACACAAAAGAGACAATTATCAGTGACACGGACAGTTAGGAACAGTTTGCCGTGTATTGAGTAAACAATCAGTCAACACATGGCACAGCAACTGGTAAATAATGAATTAAGCAATCCTAACTGAGACTACTTTCATGTCTGCTAGCAAAATTAGAAAATATGACTGTACTTACAACACTGCACTTAGTGTTTTTCTTCAGAAGAAATATGTGTCAAAAATTTATGTAAAAAAAACAAAAAAAAAATTGAATAAAACCACAATTCTTGTCAGATAAATGTCATAAATGACAAGTAAAGTTTGTTTTTTTAAAACCAGATTTTTGGCCCAGTGCAGCAGATTCTAAAGTTCAAGGATCTGGATGAAGTCATTGAGCGGGCCAACAATACTACCTATGGGCTGGCTGCTTCCATCTTCACCAATGACATCAACAGAGCTCTGACATTTGCTCACAGTGTCCAGGCTGGCACTGTTTGGTAAGCAGACTCGACGTGTTACTGCTGCTGTTGTTGTTGGTTTTGCTTCAGGGCTGTTGGGGTTACTATATCCAGTGTTGGCTGGTACAGGAAGGATGCAATGAGTCTGCAAATCAGCAGAATGAGTTGATGGTTGTTGGAGGACAATATTTTAGGCTTTTTTTGTTTATCTGAAGTCAAGGACAGCTAAAAAGAAGGTAGACAGTTGTTTCACTGCTGTTTGAGAAGTGAAGCTAGTTTCTGGAAACAATTAACATGCGTATGAATGTAGCCAGTCTTATCCAGAATGTAGCCGTCACCCTAGTCCAACAGACACTCTATATCCATTAACAGTTCTTCAGTGTCATGCCGGTGAGTGCAGTGGCTAGAGTACTTGCCTGCTAGCATGGTAGTCATGGATTCAAGGCAGACTGACTAAGGCTGCCAGGTCAACCCAAATAGGCAGCAGTCAATGTTCTGGACAGTTCAGAATGATGAGCTTGATATGCCAGGCTGGACTGACAGTTGGTTTACGCAAACATGGGGTTAGCATCATTTACACAACCCATCTGAGGATGTGGAAACAGGTCTGATATTTGTGTGTGTCTGTGTGCACATGCCGGCATTTGTGTGTATGTGTCTGTATGAGTATATGCATGTGCATGCGGGTTTATTCCCCAGGTGTCTCTAGCTGCCATACTGTGTGTGTATGCATGTTTTGTTCAGAATATTTTTTTCCTGCATACCACCATATTTTATTAAATGCTAACTTTTTTTTTTAAATTCTAGGATTAATGACCACAACTATGTGACCCCCCAAGGTCCATTTGGAGGATTCAAAATGTCCGGCTTGGGCAGAGAACTGTAAGTGTTGAGTACATTTCTGTAGTTGCCCATATTTGTATCCATGCTTTTTTTTTTTTTAGCACTACAGGTATGGCTGTACATCTTGTTGGTTCGTTCCATGTATGATACATATATATATATATATATGCATTATCATCCTTTTGGAGCAAGTCACGTACAAAACATCACTCTAATGGTCTGCAGAACAGATTCTCAATCTTTTGCTTTGTCTCAACTTCTGCCATTTTGATTCTGTGTCTAAAATGTACTGTGTTAACTTTCCTACTGGTTCACACCTGAATTTGCATCCAAAACTGACCTTCCATGACAGTTCCTTTGAAACTTCTGTAACATTTCATAGATGTCAGGTGCACTGCAGAACACTTCAGGTCATCTCATATGTGGTGAATTTCTCTTTTGAAGAACAATTTGTTAATCCCCGGCAATTTTTCTTTCTTGAAATGTAATCTGGATAAGAGGAATTTCTGATAAAAACTATTTCTTGGGTGCCCGGTGAGTTCTTCTTATTAGGTCTGCACAGTATTATACTGATCAGAACCGGTTCTCTTTGATGTTCAAATCTTGTAGAATATTTTCTTCTCTTTCTTAAAATTTAAAATGTCGACAAATGATTTGATCTTCAGTCCTAAAAAAAATAGGAGTTGAGAAGGAGAATGATCACAAATACTGATCAGTTAAATGTTTTTGCTTGCTTCTGTCTATTTATTAGCACAAATTACCAGCCAAATGTTGATTATGAGATACTTTATTTGAGAGGGACTGACCACTGCTAAGGTGGTGTGTTTTGTATTGCCTGAAGTTAGTCCTGTTGTATATTTATAATGGTCACTGCCAAGAAGAAAAGCAGTGGCAAACTACCGTCTTCAAGTTGCCAAGAATGGTTGTGATTACACAACCAGGGGAAAGTCATGAACTTAGAACAATCAAACATAGACAAATATTTATAGGACATTTTATGAGAAGGAATGGATGCGAGAACTTGGTAACATCTGGCCAGATTGATGGAAAGAGAGCAAGGGGAGATAAACATCTGATGGCCTGGACTGATGGATGCGGTGAGACACAAATATGAAACTCATCCCTGATTCTGATGATCATGTGAGATGGCCATTATGGCCTATGCTTACCAACATGATGATGATGATGATAATGATGATGATGATGATGATGATGATGATGATGATGATGATGATGATGATGATATATTTAGATAAGTTAAATTCTGTTAGGAAGTCACCATGGCATGGCAGCTAGACGCTCACGTTAGGATCGGAAGGTCATGGGTTCGCTCCCTGTCAGAGCTCGACTTTTTAAAAAAAATGACCTCGACTCCCAGGTTGACCCAGCCTTGAATGGGTACCAGGTGCAGTCCCGGGAAGTGAAGGCGGCCGGCGTGATACTGACCACATCACCCATCTTGTGTCGATTGTTCTATAAAAATATAGGACTAGCCCTATATGCCCTATATGCCTTAAGGCATGGAAAAGGGACCTTCGCTTTTAATTTTGTTGCTATTATTATTACTTCTGTAAATGTTTATAGTTAACAATTCTCCTTTACATGTTTGTGGATTTACTGCTGGTTGTATTTTTACAGCTCAATGTGGTCTAACCGTTTCTTGTAATGTGTACAGCAACATTTCATGTACATTTTCTTGTTCTTTCCACTGCTCACAGGGGAGAGTATGGGCTGCAAAATTATGTAGAAATCAAACATGTAAGTATCAAAGTCAGATGTGACTTTTAAATAGAGTGACTTAAATACTTTCTACTGATTTAAAATATAAGAGCCAGTAGGAGATCTGAAGATGTGGTGTTATATATGAGCCAGTAGGAGATCTGTAGATGTAGTGTTATATATGAGCCTGTAGGAGATCTAGAGATGTGGTGTTATATATGAGCCAGTAGGAGATCTGGAGATGTAGTGTTATATATGAGCCAGTAAGAGATCTGTAGATGTGGTGTTATATATGAGCCAGTAGGAGATCTGTAGTTGTGGTGTTATATATGAGCCAGTAGGAGACCTGTAGATGTGGTGTTATATATGAGCCAGTAGGAGATCTAGAGATGTGGTGTTATATATGAGCCAGGAAGAGATCTGGAGATGTAGTGTTATATATGAGCCAGTAAGAGATCTGTAGATGTGGTGTTATATATGAGCCAGTAGGAGATCTGTAGATGTAGTGTTATATATGAGCCTGTAGGAGATTTGGAGATGTGGTGTTATATATGAGCCAGTAGGAGATCTGGAGATGTAGTGTTATATATGAGCCAGTAAGAGATCTGTAGATGTAGTGTTATATATGAACCAGTAGGAGATCTGGAGATGTTTTGTTATATATGAGCCAGTAGGAGATCTGGAGATGTGGTTTTATATATGAGCCAGTAGGAGATCTGGAAATGTGGTGTTATATATGAACCTGTAGGAGATCTGGAGATGTGGTGTTATATATGAGCCAGTAGGAGATCTGTAGATGTGGTGTTATATATGAGCCAGTAGGAGATCTGTTGATGTGGTGTTATATATGAGCCAGTAGGAGATCTGGAGATGTGGTGTTATATATGAGCCAGTAGGAGATCTGGAGATGTGGTGTTATATATGAGCCAGTAGGAGATCTGGAGATGTGGTGTTATATATGAGCCAGTAGGAGATCTGGAGATGTGGTGTTATATATGAGCCAGTATGAGATCTGTAGATGTAGATCTATGAGCCAGTAGATGTGTGGTGTTATATATGAGCCAGTAGGAGATCTGTTGAGTAGAGTTATATATGAGCCAGTAGGAGATCTGAGATGTGTGTTATATATGAGCCAGTATAGATGTGGTGTTATATATGAGCCAGTAGGAGATCTGGAGATGTAGTGTTATATATGAGCCAGTAGGAGATCTGGAGATGTAGTGTTATATATGAGCCAGTAGGAGATCTGGAGATGTGGTGTTATATATGAGCCAGTAGGAGATCTGTAGATGTGGTGTTATATATGAGCCAGTAGGAGATCTGTAGATGTGGTGTTATATATGAGCCAGTAGGAGATCTGGTGTTAGAGCCAGTGTCTGGAGTGTTATTAGATATGAGCCAGTAGGAGATATAGAGATCTGTAGAGCCAGTGTCTGGTGTTTATATATGAGCCAGTAGGAGATCTGTAGATGTGTGTGTTAGTGAGCCAGTAGGAGATCTGTAGATGTATATATATGAGCCAGTAGGAGATCTGGAGATGTGTGTTATATATGATATGACATCTGCCAGTAGTGAGATATGAGCCAGTAGGAGATCTGTAGATGTAGTGTTATATATGAGCCAGTAGGAGATCTGTAGATGTAGTGTTATATATGAGCCAGTAGGAGATCTGTAGATGTCTGTAGTGTTATATATAGTGAGCCAGTAGCCAGTAGGAGATCTGTAGATGTAGTGTTATATATGAGCCAGTAGGAGATCTGTAGGTGTGGTGTTAGATATGAGCAGTAGGAGATCTGTAGGTGTGGTGTTAGATATGAGCCAGTAGGAGATCTGTAGATGTAGTGTTATATATGAGCCAGTAGGAGATCTGTAGATGTAGTGTTATATATGAGCCAGTAGGAGATCTGTAGATGTAGTGTTATATATGAACCAGTAGGAGATCTGTAGATGTAGTGTTATATATATGAGCCAGTAAGAGATCTGTAGATGTAGTGTTATATATGAGCCAGTAGGAGATCTGTATCTGGTGTTAGATATGTAGTGTTATATATATGAGCCAGTAGGAGATCTGGAGATGTAGATGTGTTTATATATGAGCCAGTAGGAGATCTGTAGATGTAGTGTTATATATGAGCCAGTAGGAGATCTGTAGATGTAGTGTTATATATGAGCCAGTAGGAGATCTGGATATATGAGCCAGTGAACATCTGGAAATGTGTGTTATATATGAGCCAGTAGGAGATCTGGAGATGTAGTGTTATATATGAGCCAGTAGGAGATCTGGAGATGTAGTGTTATATATGAGCCAGTAGGAGATCTGGAGATGTAGTGTTATATATGAGCCAGTAGGAGATCTGGAGATGTGGTGTTATATATGAGCCAGTAGGAGATCTGGAGATGTAGTGTTATATATGAGCCAGTAGGAGATCTGGAGATGTGGTGTTATATATGAGCCAGTAGGAGATTTGGAGATGTGGTTGTTATATATGTAGGAGATCTGGAGATGTAGTGTTATATATGAGCCAGTAGGAGATCTGGAGATGTGCTGTTATATATGAGCCAGTAGGAGATTTGGAGATGTGGTGTTAGATATTAGCCAGTAGGAGATCTGGAGATGTAGTGTTATATATGAGCCAGTAGGAGATCTGTTGATGTAGTGTTATATATGAGCCAGTAGGAGATCTGTAGATGTGGTGTTATATATGAGCCAGTAGGACAACTGTAGATGTGGTGTTAGATATGAGCCAGTAGGAGATCTGTTGATGTAGTGTTATAAATGAGCCAGTAGGAGATCTGTTGATGTAGTGTTATAAATGAGCCAGTAGGACATCTGGAGATGTAGTGTTATATATGAGCCAGTAGGAGATCTGGAGATGTGGTGTTATATATGAGCCAGTAGGAGATCTGTAGATGTAGTGTTATATATGAGCCAGTAGGAGATCTGTAGATGTGGTGTTATATATGAGCCAGTAGGAGATCTGTAGATGTGGTGTTATATATGAGCCAGTAGGAGATCTGTAGGTGTGGTGTTAGATATGAGCCAGTAGGAGATCTGTAGGTGTGGTGTTAGATATGAGCCAGTAGGAGATCTGTAGATGTAGTGTTATATATGAGCCAGTAAGAGATCTGTAGATGTAGTGTTATATATGAGCCAGTAGGAGATCTGTAGATGTAGTGTTATATATGAACCAGTAGGAGATCTGTAGATGTAGTGTTATATATGAGCCAGTAAGAGATCTGTAGATGTAGTGTTATATATGAACCAGTAGGAGATCTGTAGATGTGGTGTTAGATATGAACCAGTAGGAGATCTGTAGATGTAGTGTTATATATGAACCAGTAAGAGATCTGTAGATGTAGTGTTATATATGAGCCAGTAGGAGATCTGTAGATGTAGTGTTATATATGAGCCAGTAGGAGATCTGTAGATGTAGTGTTATATATGAGCCAGTAAGAGATCTGTAGATGTAGTGTTATATATGAGCCAGTAGGAGATCTGTAGGTGTGGTTTTATATATGAGCCAGTAGAACATCTGGAAATGTGGTGTTATATATGAGCCAGTAGGAGATCTGGAGATGTAGTGTTATATATGAGCCAGTAGGAGATCTGGAGATGTAGTGTTATATATGAGCCAGTAGGAGATCTGGAGATGTAGTGTTATATATGAGCCAGTAGGAGATCTGGAGATGTAGTGTTATATATGAGCCAGTAGGAGATCTGTAGGTGTGGTGTTATATATGAGCCAGTAGGAGATCTGGAGATGTGCTGTTATATATGAGCCAGTAGGAGATTTGGAGATGTGGTGTTAGATATGAGCCAGTAGGAGATCTGGAGATGTAGTGTTATATATGAGCCAGTAGGAGATCTGTTGATGTAGTGTTATATATGAGCCAGTAGGAGATCTGTAGATGTAGTGTTATATATGAGCCAGTAGGAGATCTGGAGATGTGGTGTTATATATGAGCCAGGAAGAGATCTGGAGATGTGGTGTTATATATGAGCCAGTAGGACAGAATGATGATGCAGTGAACATCATGAAACCCTTCTGGATCATCTCAAGAAAAATTTGTAGTATTTATGTCATCTGGTTTGGCTAGACCCGTATTATGGAGACATGTATAAAGCAGCTGTGGTGGTGTAGTGGCTAGACATTTCACTGCTGGCTGGAGAGTCTTGGATTCAAATTTGCTCTGGGCCTACAATGAATATGAGGAAACTAATATCATGGGAAGTAAAAGTGGCTGGCTTTATGATGTCCTCATCACACATTGAGTGCTGATTGTATGTCCATGAAAATATCCTAACTTTGACTTTACTAGGGATTGAAACCCAGACCACCAAGCTGTATAGTCAGTGTACTATCATAGTCCGTAAAGTAAATTTTTATTACAGCACACTACATTGTTTTATATTTTATTACATTAGATGCCTACTTTAATTTCAGGTTGTTGTGAGGCTGCCACAGTCGAATGCAGCACTACAGTAGTGTTGTTGTATGTTCATACCGCTTTCAACAGGACAACAGTGAAACAGAAATATACACACGACACCTGAGAGAAATAAAAGCATACAGAAATTCAATCATATTTTATATTGTTGATATACCTGCAGATGTGCACACACTTTTTTGACACCATTGTTGAAATCTGTTATCAAGATATATACAAGTTTAAAATACGACAATCTTTGCTGACGTTGCATATAAGCGACAACAAAGCTTATCAGAACTATATACATGTTGAACATGTGTTAGCCTGAGGCTGTTCGACATCTCCAAAATGTATCTTTTTCATCAAACGAAGTTGGCAAAACTATTGGATCAAAGTAACGACTACACTAAATGAAAAGAGACACAGAGTGGGATCCTGAAGAGTGGGTCCCTAAAGAAGGGGTTTCTAAACAGTGGGCTCATTAAATAGTTGACATAGTCCAGACAAGTAAATGATAACTCATACACCTGTAGTGAACTGTGTGCTAGACAGCATGTTGATAATCAACATCACAACACTCTAGGCTAACCCACAGATGCTTCGTTTTCCTCGGTAAAAATTACAGTTGATGAATGCTAAACACTCCAGTGGTGTGTGAGAGTAGAAATTATGAAGACCTGACTAGCTCATGAAGCACAACTGTGAGAGACTATTTGACTCCATAGATGGTGTGGTATCATGGCACCTGTACTTGATGTGAGAGACTATTTGCCCCCATAGATGGTGAGGTATCATGGCACCTGTACTTGATGTGAGAGACTATTTGCCCCCATAGATGGTGTGGTATCATGGCACCTGTACTTGATGTGAGAGACTATTTGCCTCTATAGATGGTGTGGTATCATGGCACCTGTACTTGATGTGAGAGACTATTTGCCCCCATAGATGGTGAGGTATCATGGCACCTGTACTTGATGTGAGAGACTATTTGCCCCCATAGATGGTGTGGTATCATGGCACCTGTACTTGATGTGAGAGACTATTTGCCCCCATAGATGGTGTGGTATCATGGCACCTGTACTTGATGTGAGAGACTATTTGCCTCTATAGATGGTGTGGTATCATGGCACCTGTACTTGATGTGAGAGACTATTTGCCCCCATAGATGGTGTGGTATCATGGCACCTGTACTTGATGTGAGAGACTATTTGCCCCCATAGATGGTGAGGTATCATGGCACCTGTACTTGATGTGAGAGACTATTTGACTCCATAGATGGTGTGGTATCATGGCACCTGTACTTGACGTGAGAGACTATTTGCCCCCATAGATGGTGAGGTATCATGGCACCTGTACTTGATGTGAGAGACTATTTGCCCCCATAGATGGTGTGGTATCATGGCACCTGTACTTGATGTGAGAGACTGCCTCCATAGATGGTGTGGTATCATGGCACCTGTACTTGATGTTAGAGACTATTTGCCTCTTTAGATGGTGAGGTATCATGGCACCTGTACTTGATGTGAGAGACTGCCTCCATAGATGGTGTGGTATCATGGCACCTGTACTTGATGTGAGAGACTATTTGCCTCTATAGATGGTGTGGTATCATGGCACATGTACTTGATGTGAGAGACTATTTGCTTCAATAGATGGTGTGGTATCATGGCACCTGTACTTGATGTGAGAGACTATTTGTCTCCATAGATGGTGTGGTATCATGGCACCTGTACTTGATGTGAGAGACTATTTAACTCCATAGATGGTGTGGTATCATGGCAACCGTACTTGATGTGAGAGACTATTTAACTCCATAGATGGTGAGGTATCATGGCACCTGTACTTGATGTGAGAGACTATTTAACTCCATAGATGGTGTGGTATCATGGCACCTGTACTTGATGTGAGAGACTATTTGCCCCCATAGATGGTGTGGTATCATGGCACATGTACTTGATGTGAGAGACTATTTGCCTCCATAGATGGTGTGGTATCATGGCACCTGTACTTGATGTGAGAGACTATTTGACTCCATAGATGGTGTGGTATCATGGCACCTGTACTTGATGTGAGAGACTATTTGCCTCCGTAGATGCTGTGGTATCATGGCACATGTACTTGATGTGAGAGACTATTTGCCTCCTTTATTGTTCTTTTCTTCTTATTTTTCTGTGGGGGTTATCACACGTGTACAAGCAGGTAAGCACACACACACAAACTCACACATACACACACGCATGAACGAACACATACACATACATACACACATGCCTACATTGTTTAGATGATAGATCAATATCTTGGCACAAGAGTACTTACCTATAAGTGCTCTGTTCTACTTTTGACCCAAGTTCGAGTCTGAAGAATCTCAACGCAGTGCACGAACCCCGTTGCACCGACGAGGATCCTGAAAAACTGTGGGTAGATTTTTGACTCCACATTTTGCCCCGGCAGTGCCGTTTGAATACTCTTTTTCGATTTCTAACTACCAAGGGACTTTTTACGTGCGCAACAAATCACACGGGCGTCCGATCTTACTACCCAGAGACCAGGGGAAATTACTAGAAGTCCACGTGAAAAGTTTCAGCCTTCATTGGGGCTTGAACCACGGACCTCTAACACTCGAGGCGGACGCCGTGTCTCGAGACCACGCAGCCCCCGACATACATACATGCGCATACATACATTCATACATACACACACACATGCATACATACACACACACACATAGATACATACATAGATACATACATACATACATACATACATACATACATACATACATACATACATACATACATACATACATACATACATACATACATACATACATACATACATACATACATACATACATACATACATACATACATACATACATACATACATACATACATACATACATACATACATACATACATACATACATACATACATACATACATACATACATACACGCATTCATACTAGGTGATTTTCACTATTCGGCCGAATACGAATAGCTGGACTAACTATTCGACCGAATACGAATATGAATAGTGAATCATCATCATCAGGTGCTTCGCCGACTGGCATGGGCGATTATGCCTCGCCACAATCTGCTATCTTCTGCAGCATGTATTAGTTCGGTGCTGACATACCTCAATGCAATGCAACAAGACTTTCAAAAATCTTCTCTCGTTGTCTTCCTCCATCCCTCCTTCCACAGATCATCCAGTGGTCGCCACATGTTCCATTTTCCCTCATCTTATAACATGGCCGAAAACTGATGACTGTAGTTGTTGTATGGCTCCAGCCTCTTTCAAAAACTCTTGGTTGCTATTTTTTTGGGCTGTCCAAAGTTTTGTAAGCATTATTCTGTAAAACCACATCTCTTAGGCCTCAAAAAATTGTTAGGCCTGCCTGCCGATTGTCCAGGACTCACAGCCATATGTTAAAACTGGATGTATGTAGCAAGCAAGAATTCATTTTCTAACCTTCAATGACAAAGATATATTGCATAAGATTTTCTTCATTTTATAAAATGCAGTTTTTGCCTGTCCTATCCTGTTTCTTTTTTCAGTAAGCATCTTCCATCTGATGTTATCCATGTGCCCAGATACTTAAATTTCTGTGCTTGTCCCAAAATAAAACCTTTGACTTTTTTTTACACTTTTAGGAATAATGCTTTTCTTTGATACCACCATTACTTCTGTCTTCCCACTATTCAAACTGAGGCCCATTTTTCCACTTTTGAATAGTGTATAATATAGATCTTTAAAAAAAAACCACATCCATAATGTCAAATCTACGCTGAAATGTTACTTCACAAAATGTAGTACAGAATAGTAAACATTTAAAAACATTTTATGTTTTGCATCCTTCAGTCAGTCAGTCTGTGGTAACTTATACCTAGGAATGAAAGTATTCTTAGTTTTATAACAAGTAACTAAACCTGTAAATTGTCACTGACAACTTAGTTAATCCATGAAAGCTGCATTAGCTTTCCAAAAAAATAAAAAACTTTGTTCCATGTTGTCAGCATTAAGGCAGCTTCTAGTCTCACTGAAGGTATTTTCAGCTTTACTAAACAGACGTAGGTGTTGCACAAAGATAACGCTGGACAGTATGAACCAAAGTGGGAAATCTTGATATGATAATTTTCCATCAGTCCAGAAACGGGTGTAAGGTAACCACTATTCGTATTCGGCCCGACCACAACTATTCGGCCGAATACCGAATAGTTATTAGGTCCACTATTCGGCCCGAAGCGAATACGAAGCAAATATTCGGTACAGCCCTAATACATATATACACACATACATACATATATACCCATGCATACACACACCCATGCATACATACACACATGCATACATATACGCATACATAGATGCATACAGACAGACAGGCTGGCAGACAAATAAAAAGATAGATACACATATATTAACGTCCTTTTATCTTTACAACCATTCTTTAAAAAAAAAAACACTATAAACTATTTGCTAAAATATTCAGAAAACAAACAACCAACCAACAAACAAACTGAGCAATGATAACACATAACTCCGCAGACAAGTTTTTTATCTTGAGCCCAGTGCTCAGATATACAAGGTCATTGTCGCTTTTAGTAATCGCAGTTTACACAACCCATGGCCCACTGTGGAGAAGGCGGTGACACAACCAAACGAGGCTAGGGAACAAAAGTATAAAAGC
>CAJHNH020000022.1:437015-479514 GCA_905116865.2 Candidula unifasciata
TGGCCATGAAGGGCAGAGCCGTACACTGTTTTTTTTTTGTGTGAAAACAGCGTTACTAAATGCAGCCTTGTACACTTTACTGCGCAAAAAATGTGCATTATTTTAATTCACTGGAACGAAACAAACACACGAAGGGGCACAGTATTCGTCATCGTCAAGTGCCATGGAGATCAAGCAGTGGCGGTCATGGTTGGTGATCTCATACAGTGAGCGTATTGTGTTTTTATGGTAGATATGCCATGACTATTTAGGTGTTTATCTCCTTGTCTCCCCTTTGTTGATTTCTTATCAAATGCCACAAAGTTTGACCGTTATATTTCTTTGCATAATACAGCCTGGGGATCTACGTTGTATTCTCTACATGTTTTCAAAAATTATTCTCACAAGAAAGATGTGGTCCCTGGTTCCTCTGCCCTGTCTGAAACTCGCCTAGTTAACGATGCAAATTACTTTACTGGAATTAATGTTCACAATAAATGAAGCAGAGCCTTGATCAAGCTTCATATACAAAATATCTTCAAGAACTCAGCCTCCAGATATTTACTGTAGATATAACCTTTCCTTGGCCGAGTTTATCTGAATGAACAGTGTACAATACTTCAGTTTCATTTACTGCTTTTAGAACTATCGTCGTGTAGCTGCTATCGTATCGGATAACCTTTCTCTTTAGTCGTAACTTGTTCCGCAGCCCAGTTCTGTAGACTGACGTGTTGCGTGACAATGCATTTATGCCCGTGCTGTGCTATGACATTTTAATTACACTTAGGCCCTAAGTGTTGTGCCTAATTTGACCTTTTCCCGTCTTCTGTCCTTTATTCCAAGTGGTGCTAGGGCCTTCAACCAACTCAAGTCAAGCGTTGTCATGTTCCCTCTGCAGGTCTCCCACCTACCCACCCACTTGATGATATTCTCCACGCATTATTGGTTTAAGTCTGTAATTCTCTTATAGTGTACCTGCATGTCTTTATCATTTCCTCTGTTACTTCTACAGAAAACCTTGCAATGCTAAAATATCCGGTTTTATCAGTGTGCATCATATCCGTCTATTTTTTTTTTCTTTACTTCTCGACTCACCTGAGGGTGGAGGCGGTCACCGGCGCACATTTTCTGGATAAGGGGGTGCTCAAACATTACTAAAGCGTGTAATATTAATAAGTGTGACAAATTATAATCATATATTTGATACGTGAAAAGATTAAGTAGTTGAAAGAGAACTGTGTGTGTGTTTGTTTGTTTGTGTGCTTGTGTGAGGGTCTTAGCCCTTTACACATTTTCTAAGGGATAATGATGAGGTGGGGGAAGAGGGGGGGGGGTCCCAGCCCACCCTGTTCTGGCTCCCCTGTCTCTCAGTAGCCGAGATACTCTTGCCTTAGTTCATGGGGTCAGTGGGGTCTTGAATCTGAATGAACGTGCAGGGCAGGACAGCAATATGCACACAGAAAGTGACATCACTCCAGCTGGTCAGTCAGAGTTCGAAGACTTCCATTTCTGGTTATATTGTGAAAACATCCAAACATAACTGTGAGGTCAAAGACAGATAATATAAACAGCATAATTATTCAAACATTGAGCTGCCAGTGCCACACACAAACATTATCTTCACTGATGTACTCAAAATCACCACTTGCGAGATGAGATGCCTGAGAAAAGCTCCCAACTCATCCATCCGAGATCGAGTGAAAAATGATACTACTCTCAGACAAATTGCAGTAATGACACTGTACTGGATTCGTGGAGAAACAGAAAATCGTCTGCTTTAGCCATCCTTTAGAATAAAGCAAGAGGACGGCCACGAAAAAATTGATTGACAACATTAAAGACACTTAACGCCTTCGCGGCATGAAGAAGCCAGTGCACTAGCTAACAAAATGGTCCTTCCCACGCCTCTTTATGAAGAATGACAGTTTTTGATGTTTATGGTGAATGTTCGGGATTTCAGGTCTTTCAATGTTGTTAATGTGTCTTGTGCCTTGATCTGCGCTTACTCAACAACCACATCTATCTCTGCAGCTGTTCATCAACAACGAGTTTGTGAATTCTGCCAGCGGGAAAACTTTCCCCACCATCAACCCGGCCACTGGGGAGAAGATTGCTGATGTTCAGGAAGCTGACAAGGTCAGTAAGATCCCTTTTAACTCTTTTTAGCGTATCAGGTATATGGGAAGAGCGCCCATATTTTTACAGACCATCGGCACTAGATGGGTAATGTGATCAGCATTACGCCGGCCGTCTTTACTTTCACGGGACAGCCATCCTGGTACCCATTTTAGGCTGGGTCGACCTGCGACGCCCTGTACCATGATAACAATCCACGCAGCCAGCAGTGGGTTTCGATCGAGGTATGCTGGAATTACGAGTCGACTCGCAACGCCCAAGCCACGAACGCCGCTACAAGGTCAGTATTGCCAGGTATTTTTCTGGTCTTTGACCCAGTTAAATTCGGTTATTATTTAATACTTTCTCAAACTGCATTTATGTACTTTTTAAAAGTTTACATTTCATTAAATTATGTTAGTCATTATAAAGCTCTAACAACAAAACATTCTAACTTTAAAAATAGAAAATTGTTCCTCGGGTGGAAACTACATTAGCAAACCGTAATTAGAAAAAAAAATATTCAAAACTTTAATAAGCTGCCTTTCTGTTTTCATAGAAGCCTTAATCTTGTTAAACATTGAGAGGGGTAAATAGATTATTGGGGTCCTCCATGGGAACAAAGGAAGACATTTAAAACATAAGAATAAGCGAATCTATAAACATCGACACACTAAATTAAACACAGCTGGCACAGGACAGATAAAATGGGCGACAGAATGATCAAGAAACTCTACAAACATCCTATGAATGAAAATAACTGATGATGGTGAGGTCTTGTCACCGTTCTTCCACACCAGAATCGTTGTTATTTTAACCTGTGTCTGAATTGTTGTTGTTGTTGTTGTTGCCCAGTCTGATCGACTGTTTGCTAGTCAAGTCTGTTGCGTTTATTATGTGTTCCCTTTCCGTGAACATCAGACTAACATGTGCTATTCTTGATTATTTTTAATAATACAGCTGTATGCAGTCAACCACATACCACACTTACAGATGTGTACAGTTAACCACATTCCACACTTACAGATCTGTACAGTTAACCACATACCACACTTACAGATATGTACAGTTAACCACATACCATGCTTACAGATCTGTACAGTTAACCACATTCCATGCTTACAGATATGTACAGTTAACCACAGACCATGCTGACAGATCTGTACAGTTAACCACAGACCAGCTGACAGATCTGTACAAGTTTTAACCACAGACCAGCTGACAGATCTGTACAGTTAACCACAGACCAGCTGACAGATCTGTACAGTTAACCACAGACCAGCTGACAGATCTGTACAGTTAACCACAGACCAGCTGACAGATCTGTACAGTTAACCACAGACCAGCTGACAGATCTGTACAGTTAACCACAGACCAGCTGACAGATCTGTACAGTTAACCACAGACCAGCTGACAGATCTGTACAGTTAACCACAGACCAGCTGACAGATCTGTACAGTTACCTACTCAACATGCCCACATTTTTACACAGTAAAGCTCACTCCATGGTCAAAACACAGAGCCACAGACTCTAACAAACTGCCTTATCAGCCCCACATTATCAAGCCCACGTTATCAGCCCCACATTATCAACCTCACATTATCAACCTCACATTATCAACCTCACATTAAGCGACTCTTTAATTCCCCAGGCTGATGTGGATCGTGCTGTGGAAGCAGCCAAGGCAGCCTTTGCCTTAGGTTCTCCGTACAGGAAGTTGAATGCCAGCACGAGGGGACAACTCTTGAACAAAGTGGCTGACTTAATTGAGAGAGACATAAGTTACATCGCTGTAAGTATGACATGTGATACATAGATATGATAATATGATATTAAATATGGAAGTATGACTCAGTTACATAGATGTAAGTATGACATGTGATACATAGATATGCTAATATGACATTAAATATGGAAGTATGGCTCAGTTACAAAGATGTGAGTGTGACATTTTCCCCGTGTGGGTTCCGGGACCCTAGTATGGGGGAAACAAGAATATACCCACTGCCTTCCCAACAAGCATGCCATAAGAGTCGACTAACTGGGGGCTTTCTTCAAAATTCGCAAGTGCATCTGCCTCTGAGACAAGGAACCAACAATCTGCATACAAGTAAGTCAGATATGTGAAACTGATGTGTGTGCATGCAGCATTCAGGTTTTGGAACAAGACTAAAGTCTAGAGGTGGTTGAACAACCAAAACTTTCAACCAGAGTTACAGAGAGGGAACGCAAAGAAAAGACGTGTGACAGTAAGTACATAAATATATACATATGACTATAAATATAAAAAATGACATCAATTACAAAATGTAGGTAAAAAATCTCAAGCACACATATTGTCATAGTATTTGATTCACAAACCTGCTCAGGAAAGTTGAGTCATTTTCTTTGTAGGGAATAGCTCGCATCGGCCCTTAGGTGGCAGGTGGTGATAGTTGCTTGGATACTTTACCTGAGCTATGTAGGTCTGTTTGTGAATGAACAGGTAGATAGGTTGGCTGCACAGGCCCCACTTGATGGTGTACCTGAATGAGCAGGTAGATAGGTTGACTAGACAGGCCCCACTTGGTGGTGTACCTGTATGAGCAGGCAGAAAGGTTGGCTGGACAGTAACTGAATGAGCAGGTAGATAGGTTGGCTGGACAGTACCTGTATGAGCAGGCAGAGAGGTTGGCTGGGCAGTACCTGAAAGAACAGGCAGAAAGGTTGGCTGGACAGTACCTGTATGAGCAGGCAGAAAGGTTGGCTGGACAGTACCTGAATGAGCAGGCAGATAGGTTGGCTGGACAGTACCTGAATGAGCAGGTAGATAGGTTGGCTGGACAGTACCTGAATGAGCAGGCAGATAGGTTGGCTGGACAGTACCTGAATGAGCAGGTAGATAGGTTGGCTGGACAGTACCTGAATGAGCAGGTAGATAGGTTGGCTGGACAGTACCTGCATGAGCAGGCAGATAGGTTGGCTGGACAGTACCTAAATGAGCAGGTAGATAGGTTGGCTGGACAGTACCTGTATGAGCAGGTAGATAGGTTGGCTGGACAGTACCTGAATGAGCAGGTAGATAGGTTGGCTGGACAGTACCTGAATGAGCAGGCAGATAGGTTGGCTGGACAGTACCTGAATGAGCAGGTAGATAGGTTGGCTGGACAGTACCTGAATGAACAGGTAGATATGTTGGCTGGACAGTACCTGAATAAGCAGGCAGATAGGTTGGCTGGACAGTACCTGAATAAGCAGGTAGATAGGTTGGCTGGGCAGTACCTGAATGAGCAGGTAGATAGGTTGGCTAGACAGTACCTGAATGAGCAGGTAGATAGGTTGGCTGGGCAGTACCTGAATGAGCAGGTAGATAGGTTGGCTGGACAGCACCTGAATGAGCAGGTAGACAGGTTGGCTGGACAGGCCCCACTTGGGGATGTACGGCAGCTGCATAACAGGCACTTGTGTTCTCTCACCTGTGACAAGATAACGAGTAAAATTGAAGATATTGAAGATCCGAACCCAGAGAGAATGAAGCAGCCGGGAGTGTCTACAGGGCTCTGCGGGCCACTCAAGACTTAGCAGAAAGGTGTGATGATAGTTACCCAAACAACAGTGGGTACCATCAGATGGAAACTCTACAGTGTCTGTTGAGGAGAGAGACTGAGCTGATATATGCCTGTCCTGAAGGCTGTGATATCGAATCTTTACTCAGATGAACACAGATGAAGGAGAAAGATGTTAAATCAGAGACTTGCCAGTGCTCCCTTGATTACTCAGCTTAACTTAAATTTGAGGAACATTTCTGGGAAGTAAATGCAGCAATCATTGGCTGAGTGTGTAGTCGATAAAAATGGAGCGAGCACTACATACCCATATGTATATGTGTTACTGGTGCTATACAGGAGGCAAAGAACAGTAGCAGTGTAATCTACCATGCCTGTCATAAGAAGCAGCAAAGGAGGGGTGGATGTCAAAACAGAAGACTTATGGCCCAATTTTACCCCAAATGGGTTGAAGATATCTTTGTTTTTTTACGATCAGCTAAATCTTGGTGTGAACATTTTTGTCACAGGCACAGGAGTGATGGACTTTTCTTCAAAAAATGACCTTGGCTCCCAGGTCTACCCAGCCTTGAGTGGGTACCAGGTGCAGTCTCTGGAAGTAGAGGCGACCGGCGTGATGCTGACCACATCACCCATCTTGTGCCGTTGGTCTATAAAAATTTAGGTCTAGCCCTATATGCCCTATACGCTTTAAGGAATGGAAAAGGGTCCTTCACTTTTCTTTTTACTTACCTACAGGAGTGACTGTTTATCATTAAATATGACCACCAAACAAAGAAATAATTGAAGAAATAGTTTATTTTAAGATCTAATTGACTTCACATTCAGTTCTCATCTGGATAAGAGACATTTGCATGAAATCATGTGGTACATCATGTCTTGTTGCATGAAATGATGTGTTACACTATCTCTTGTTGCATGAAATGATGTGTTACACTATCTCTTGTTGCCCTGTAATCTTTTGACCTTGACATACAAACTCTGGTGTGTCTGATAAGTATTATCGAATCACTCCTCACTATCGTCACCATTTCTTTCAGTCAACATTATCAGATGAATAGGTTTTTTTTTTTCTTTCTTGGTAACATGACAGCAATGGATCAACAAAAACTGTCTGTCTATCTGGCTGTCTGTAGCGGAAAACTGTATCAGTCTGATAATCATTAAATGGATTCACACAGGGACATGTGAGCAGTGGCACAGGAAGGGACCAACGGGCCGCCCCGGTGTGATCACTGAAAGAAAAGGGGGAGGGGAGGGAGGGCATGGAACAATTTGCAGAAATGTGGGTTCTTAACATTTAAAAATGTATGTGAAAGGATCTGTGTGTGTGTATGTGTGTGTGTGTTTGGAGACGGAAAAGGGGGGGGGGGGGGGAGAAGGGGGGGAGAGCGGAGCAGGAATGTTCAGCACCAGCTACCACCTGGCCTTGCTATAACACTAGATGTCAGTGAGAGCTTATGGATACGATGTGGACTTCAGAAATTACTAGGCAAGCATTCCTAGCAAAACCAGTTTCTAATTATATCACATATACCCATGTTATCTTGGTTAGTATAATATCTGACTCTGATAAGGGTGAGAAAAAACAGGAGGTGCCATGTGCAAATTATGCTTTAAAAAGATTGTTGGCAAGTGGTAATTATACAGAGTGGGCTGCAAAGCCACTATATTAGAACATGGTTAGAAAATATATCCACTAATGGGTTAATAGAGCTTTTTTCCAGGGATGGAATCTGCTTACGGGGGTAGATGTCAAACACATTGAGAGGTCCGGTTCATAGCTAAGTGTTGCCAGATGTCAAACACATTGAGATGTCAGGTTCAAAGCTAAGTGTTGCCAGATGTCAAACACATTAAGATGTCAGGTTCATAGCTAAGTGTTACCAGATGTCAAACACATTGAGGTGTCCGGTTCATAGCTAAGTGTTGCCAGATGTCAAACACATTGAGATGTCAGGTTCATGGCTAAGTGTTACCAGATGTCAAACACATTCAGATGTCCATTTCATAGCTAAGTGTTGCCAGATGTCAAACACACTGAGATGTCCGGTTCATAGCTAAGTGTTGCCAAATGTCAAACACATTAAGATGTCCGGTTCATAGCTAAGTGTTGCCAAATGTCAAACAAATTAAGATGTCCGGTTCATAGCTAAGTGTTGCCAGATGTCAAACACATTGAGATGTCTGGTTCATAGCTAAGTGTTGCCAAATGTCAAACACATTAAGTTGTCCAGTTCATAGCTAAGTGTTGCCAAATGTCAAACACATTGAGAGGTCCGGTTCATAGCTAAGTGTTGCCAAATGTCAAACACATTGAGATGTCCGGTTCATAGCTAAGTGTTGCCAGATGTCAAACACATTGAGAGCTCCGGTTCATAGCTAAGTGTTGCCAGATGTCAAACACATTGAGATGTCCGGTTCATAGCTAAGTGTTGCCAGATGTCAAACACATTGAGATGTCCGGTTCATAGCTAAGTGTTGCCAGATGTCAAACACATTGAGATGTCCGGTTCATAGCTAAGTGTTGCCAAATGTCAAACACATTGAGATGTCCAGTTCATAGCTAAGTGTTGCCAGATGTCAAACACATTGAGATGTCCGGTTCATAGCTAAGTGTTGCCAGATGTCAAACACATTAAGATGTCCAGTTCATAGCTAAGTGTTGCCAGATGTCAAACACATTGAGATGTCCGGTTCATAGCTAAGTGTTGCCAGATGTCAAACACATTGAATGTCCGTTCATAGTTCATAGCTAAGTGTTTGCCAGATGTCAAACACATTGAGATGTCTGGTTCATAGCTAAGTGTTGCCAGATGTCAAACACATTGAGGAGATGTCCATTTCATAGCTAAGTGTTGCCAGATGTCAAAGAGTGTTCTGTTTCACATTTAATGTCCACACTGGTTCATAGCTAAGTGTTGCCAGATGTCAAACACATTGAGATGTCTGGTTCATATGAAGTGTTGCCAGATGTCAAAACAATTGAGATGTCCGGTTTTCGATAGCTAAGTGTTTGCCAGATGTCAAAACAATTGAAATGTCCTTTTCATAGCTAAGTGTTGCCAGTGTCAAAACATTGAGTCCAGCATAGTGGTGTTTGCCAGATGTCAAACACATTGAGATGTCCTGGATCATAGCTAAGTGTTGCCAGATGTCAAACACATTGAGACATTTCATAGCTAAGTGTTGCCAGTTCAAACAAGGGGAACATTGAGATGTCTTACATGCTAAATGTTGACAGATGAAACACAGAGTCTCTGGTTCAACCTAAAGCTGACAGATGGTAAGACAGGATGTCATTCCATAGCTATGTGTATGTCAAACAGGATGACAAACAGTAAGTAAGATTATTGTATTCATACAAGTGACAGTGAAGGGATTGTGACAATTAAGATTAACAGTTACATAGCTAGGTATTGCCAGAATCAATCAGAAAGATGTCAATGACAGCTAAGTGTTGTAGATGTCAAAGTTGAGTGTGTATTAACAATAACAGTGAAGATGTCAATCACATTGAGATGTCAGGTTTCATGACAAGTGAGCCAGATGTCAAAGAAAAGGAATCATAATAGACACATAAGTGTTCAATACATAAGCAGTGTTGCAAAATGTCAAACACATTGAGTGTCCGGTTCATGACAGGTTGACAGTGAAACAATCACTGTGTACATGATGAGCATCAGTTTAACAAATAAGATGACCGGTTCTGCACTAGTGTTGGTGGTGAATTGATGTCCAGTTCAAGCTAGATGTTGTGATGGACAATCCCCCCCTCTCACTCAGGAGATGTCACTAGTTGAACATGTTGCCAGATTGTCACACACATAGATCAATGTGTACATTCTGAGGAGAATGTCGCTTGCGATGACGCCAGTTACACCGGGAGTGTTCTGGTCAAAATTTTCACCTGAGATGTCTGGTCTCATTTGGCTATCAAATATTGAACACATTGAGTTTGTTCTGGTTTCTAGCTAAGTGTTGCCAGCAACAGCCATTGAGATGTCAGGTTTCATAGCTAAGTGTTGCCAGATGCAACTAAAGGGTTCCCGGTTCATAGGTAAGTGGGTATCTGGAAAATTGAGTTCTTGGGATAGCTAAGTGTTGCCTGACATGATATTGGTCACATTATCCGGATTCAGCGAGTGATGCCATTGGTAACCCATATTGTCTGGTTCATAGACATGAAGTGTTGCTAGAACACATACATGCAAATATCATAGCTCCATCGCAGATCAAATATGGACTTTTGCTTAATCAAGGAAAAGTACCAGATAAACTTGAGAATGTTGGTATCATATGAAGTGTTGCCTGGATGTCAAACACACTTTTTACTTGACAAGAAAAGTACCTGATAAACTTTTGCTTCTATGAAGTGTTGCCAGAAAAATAACAAGATGATGAAGGTACCTGATAAATTGGTTTCTTGCAAGAACCAAGAAAATGTGCATAACCTTTCTTTACATGCACAAGTGGTAAAGTCTTGAAACCCTGGATAATGGGAAAGCTTTTGCTTTTATGGCACAAGGAGAACCTAAGCCTAGATTAATACTATTGTTGGCTTGACAAGATCAAGAAAAGTGCATCCCGGTGGTAAATATACTCATAATAGATTAATGACAAAAAGTAATAGCAAATTATTGTTTGGGATGTGACGATAGAAAAACATAACCCTAAACCAGAATGCGAGAAATTCAAACAGCGTATCTGTAGATAAAGTATGTTATTAAACAATAACAAGTGATGTACATTGAAAGACAGGAGAAAAGCATAGACAATAATTGCAATACAACAGGACAAAAAATAATAGTGTATATGACAGGAGACAGTGAAACAATCACTGTGTACATGATGAGCATCAGTTTAACAAACATGACCGGTTCTGCACCATTTGGTGGTGAATTGATGTATGACAAGCTAATGTGTGTGATCAACAGATGTGGCAACCACTTCAGCTACAAATAGATCAATGCGGTCTGAGGAGAATGGCGCTGCGAGGAGTTACCGGGGGATCTGGCCGATGCTTAGCAATCAAATATTGACACAAGCTCCCAGGTCAGCCCAGCCTAAAATGAGTAAATGGGTATCTGGAAAATGTCTTGGGAAGAAAATGTGGCTGACAGGATATTGGTCACATATCCCAGCGAGTGATGATTGGTATATAGACATATGGTGCTAGAACCATACAGCAAATATATCTCCAGGAGTGCAAATGGGACTTTTGCTTAATCAAGAAAAGTACCTGATAAACTTTTACTTGCAAAAGAAAAGTACCTGATAAACTTTTACTTGCACAAGAAAAGTACCTGATAAACTTTTACTTGCACAAGAAAAGTACCTGATAAAATTGTTCTTGCACAAGAAAAGTACCTGATAAACTTTTACTTGCACAAGAAAAGTACCTGATAAACTTTTACTTGCACAAGAAAAGTACCTGATAAAATTGTTCTTGGATCAAGAAAAGTTCCCGGCAAATATAAGAAGACAAAAATGGGTTAATATAGAATGCATATCCCTAAACCAGTGAGAGCAAACTATCATACATATTTTAGATAACTGATGTCTGGAAAGCTTGTATTTGCTAACATTATTAGCTATCTTCACCTAAGTTCTGGTCTGTGAATGATGTAATGACTATGATGTAATATGTATCACAAATTGTATGTATCACCAGATGGCAACCACTTCAGCTACACCCGCCATGAACCTGTTGGAATCTGTGGCCAGATCACCCCGGTGAGATTTCCTGTGTGTACAGTTCATGCCATGCTGGTCATCGGTACACCTGTTCACAGTCTTCATTTTTGCGCGCTGTCAATCATTTCTGATACAAATAAGCCTTCATAGCATGATGTGTAACTTTCCAAAACCCTCTTTCTTGCTCTTCCCTGTCTTTCTACCTCTTGTCTTCCCTGTTATCATGACATACTATAATTTTACCCCAAAAATGGGGACTGACTTCTGATACCTGTCACCAGTTCTATGTTAATTTCTTTCAAGACATCTTCGTCACAGTTGTCATGTTTACTTCTAGACTTTAGTCTTGTTCCAAAACTTAAGCTTTTTATGCACATCTGTTTTACAGTTCTAGACCCATCAGACTTCTTAACTGTGTAGGACAATTGATGGAGAAATTAGTAAATAAAAGACTAATGTGGTTCTTGGAGACAAACTCTGTAATCACCACCACACAGACAGGATAGAAACACAGAGGACCAGTTGAAATATCTGGCACAGGAAATAGAGAATGCCTTCCAGGAAAAAAAGAAAGTTTTTGCTGTCTTCTTTGACCTCTCTTGTGCTTTTGATACAGTTTGGAAAGAAGGCCTACAACTAAAACTGCTACAGGCAGGAGTTGTGCACAACATGTACAAGTGGATCAAAGACTTTCTTTTCCAACGCAGAGCCAGATTCAGAATTGATGGACACATCGGCAAACTGACAAAACTAAGAGAAGGAGTTCCCCAGGGCAGTGCGATAGCACCAACTCTGTTCCAGGTTTACATAAATGATATCACAGCAACCTGCCACCAGCACGTTTATAATACTCTACATGCCGATGACTTTGCAGTTTGGACAGCCTCTGAATACACTACCACAGCCTCATATCTGTTACAGAAAACTGTGGAAAATGTAGAAGCCTGGACCGAAAAGTGGGGTTTAAAGCTAAATAATTCAAAAAGCACAACATCACTTTTCTCCCCCCCCCCCCCCACCCCCCCACCCCCCCCCCCCCCCCCCCCCCCCCCAAAAAATCGAAATTTGGAGAAAAAACCCCAGCTCATTCCACAGACTGACACTCCTACCTTTCTTGGCGTTACACCTGATTCGCGAATAACTTGGAAGTAACATGTAGAAGCAGTAGAGGGGAAAGCATTCAAGAAGTTTGCAGCGATGAAAAAAAATAGCGGGTACCACATCGGGCGCAAACTCCAGAATCCTGAAACAAATATATACTGGAGCAGTCAGGCCTGTAATGGAATATGCCTCCACTGCATGTGCTGCAGCAGCCAAGACAACAATGGAAAAACTGGACACGGTTCAGAATATGGGATTAAGGATTGTTCTCAGAGCCATGAAAACCACCCCCATCAGAGAGATAGAGAGGATAGCAGATACTGAACCACTCAAACTCAGAAGACAATACAAAACTCTTTTACAGTATGAGAAATTAAAAAGACTTCAAAGTCATCCACTGCATTTTAAATTTCAAGAGAGAACAAAAAACAGACTGAAGCGTCAGAGCCCCAACCACCTTGCTAGAGAACTGTACAGACAGCACCAAGATTTGCTTGAAAGAGATGTAGCTCTGTGCGAAAAACTTAGGCCAGAACCATGGACAAGCAAGCCAGTGAAGGCAAATGTAGTCCTAAAGGTACCAGGGATTACTTCAAAAGATGCGCAGACGGAGACACAACAGAGAACCCCCGGCTCTTGCTATGCTTGATGAGAAGTATCCAAACACCACTTGGACTCAGGTTTTCACCAACGGCTGTGCTACAGAAGCAGTCAGAAAGGGGGGTTGTGGAATTTACATTAAACCCCCTAGCAGTAGAGCAGAAGCTCTCTCACTACCAGCAGGTGACATCTGCACTAACTTCAGAGCTGAGGCAACTGCCCTCCTTTCTGCAGTCCAACATCTTATCACTCAAGAACACAGAGGACACAAAATTGTTACACTTAGTGACTCATTGTCTGTTCTCCAAGCACTATCAAGCAAAAAACAAGACAAACTAATTGCAAACTAATCTAAGGACCAACATTGGCTTACTCTCCAAGGAAGCAGAACTGGTCTTGCAGTGGATACCAGCCCACTGTGGTATTCAAGGAAATAAGAGAGCAGATGAGTTGGCAAAAGCTGGGAGTAATCTTCCACAACCTCATCAACCACACAGCTACAAGGAAACCAAAACAGCGCTAAAGCAGTCTTTCAAGCGGGAGTGGAGAAGGCAGAATGGAGATTACAGACCAGAGAGTGACAGCATGAACAAACTCAACAGGAAAGAACAAACATCAATTTTTAGACTTCGGACAGGACACTGTGGTCTTCGAGCACACTTGTACAGGATAGGCATAAAGGAATCTGCTGCCTGTGATTGTGGAGCAGAAAGACAGACCCCTGAGCACATACTACAGCACTGCCCTTTCCTCTCCCAGCAAAGACTGTGTATCTGGCCCAAGGGAGCCACATTGCAAGAGAAGCTAATCCTGTGAAATGCTGTGTTAGTTTGGACTGTCTTCATTTAACTACTTCAGTGCATCTTCAATTTGCTTTTTCCAAGGTAACCTCTTCTTCTTTTTCTTAGTGTTAAATTGCTACAGTCGAGAGGATTTACTTTATAAGTCAGGATGATCCCATATGGCCTGGCTTCTCGCTCCAGAAGAACTAATTATCCATGAAACAAACCCACAACCTTCAGAATATGGGGCAAATGGTTTGATGACTTCACCACAGAGATCTCAGACTGGTGCAGAAAGATACATCATGTTTGAGTTCTGGTTGTTTGTCCTTTTCTGGACTTTGATCTAGTTCCAGAATTTGAGTTCTATGTACAGATCTGCTTTACAGATCTGGCTTACTTGTATGGAGACTGTTGGTTCCTAGCATCTCAGGCACAAGCACCCAGACTTTGATGAAAGCACTGCTAACAGCGCCACCTGTAGGACTGGCTTGTTTGGGGCGAGTGGGGTTATCCTCCTCCCAGCAAAAAGGGCTCTGGAACCCAGATGGTGATTAAGATAATGAGAGATCAGTAAAAGTCATATGTCTGGGTCCTCCCCCCCCCCACCCTCCACCTCCGTTTCCCCTTTGACAGCCCCCCCCCCCCCCTAACATTTCCTATTTTGAACCAGTATTGTATGATGAGCAACGATTATTGGCAGAATTTTGTAAATTAATGAGAACTACATGTGGTCACTTTATCCCATTACCCAATATATGTATGCTTGACACTCCACTTATAGTATCAGTACTTTCATAAATGTTATATAATTAATTTCCTTCAATATGCAGTGATAACATATGCACATTATGTGGTTTATTATATCATGGACTCCATATACATACCCAGGGAACTTTTGTAGCAGAGTGACCAGATACTAACCAACTAGTCCTGTAACTTTTGCCAGTCCAGAGGTCGATGGTTAAAAACCACATTGTGGTGTTGTTTTGTTTTTCTTTAAATTGAACTTGATTCCGAGCCCAAAATTGGTGCAGGTAATGTTCTGGAAAATATAGGTGACCAGTGTGATATTGATCAAATCAACCATGAGTGCTGACTGTTCTACAAAAATTATGGGTTTATCACTCTATTCTCATTGTGCCAAAAAAGTGAAAGGGGTCGTTTATAAATGTCAACTCAAGACTTTTTTCCTCGTAAAGAAAAAAGCTACCGGTACTCACCAGAGAGTCCACATTGAGGTGCTGGTACTAACTCTAGAGTCTATTACAGTAGTACTGGAAACAAAATTATGCTTCCTTAAACAAAGTGTTGGTCCTATATATCAGTGTGTACCACCAGAACAGACAAGCCCTGCTTTTACTTACCATTTACCCATTGCACCCCGTGATGTGGTAACAGATATGTTTACAGTTTTACATAGTATTATCTGATATAACCTAACCTGCAGATATTTCATTGCCTTTTTGTTTTGTTTTTTCAAATCTTCAGTGGAACTATCCCCTCATGATGGCTACCTGGAAGATTGCTCCAGCAATTGCCGCAGGAAATGTTGTCATCCTCAAGCCAGCAGAGCAGACGCCATTGACAGCACTGTATCTGGCTTCTCTCATTAAAGAGGTATGCAGAATATTTGATATGAGAGTTCAACCTTCTCTTGACAAACATCAATTGTTGCAGTCCAAGGAGCTTCAGAAATGTACCACATTGTTGGGATGTTAAGTTTCAATGCAATAATATTCTTTGTGGTTTAGTTTTATGCAAGGCTTTATGATGCGCACAAATAACTAATCAACAGACAGCAAGAGGGTATGCCCTTATAAATGTACAGACACAGAGGCTGGTGAAGCAGAAGATAGACAAGAGAAACAAGATTGTAAAATCAATATTTGTTGTTTTGTTTTGTTTTATTCTGTTTTGTCTCCATTGCCAGGCTGGCTTCCCTGCAGGAGTTGTGAACATCCTACCAGGGTATGGACCTACAGCTGGCGCAGCAATCACCTCCCACCCAGATATCAACAAGGTGGCTTTTACTGGATCCACTGAGGTAAGGGATCATTCATTCTTGCAATTGTTCACACCTTGAAATTGTTCACACCTTGAAATTGTTCGCACCTTGAAATTGTTCACACCTTGAAATTGTTCACACCTTGAAATTGTTCACACCTTGAAATTGTTCACACCTTGGAATTGTTCACACCTTGAAATTGTTCACACCTTGAAATTGTTCACACCTTGAAATTGTTCACACCTTGAAATTTGCTGTGTTGGACATTTCATATTATTTTACTCAGGAATATATTTATAATATTTATTATTGTTGACGCAGAAAATTTTTTAAAATGCTGAAAAACAAAGTCATTGGCCTTCGCTGGCGTTTTTCATTGTGTAGGTTTTTCCTTCTTCTTGAAGACAACAACTTTGAGTCTTTTCTTATGACCCCAGCTTTGAGAGAATGTGTACTACCGTTTGTTTACTTCTCTTTGTTTGTTAGATTCAGAGGAATTATTGTGTCTGATTCTCAGCTGGTTCTCTGGGAGGTTTAGAAGGGACATATTGTGGTGTGAGTGATACCAAACATTAGCACATTAAGATTACAGGGACTCACGAGGATAAACTGTGCAGGATATGCAGGAGTTAGAGGGAACCAAGGAGCAGATTTCTCTCTACAAACACAGTAGCTATAGGAACACTTGACTGGACAAAGGAGATATTATGAAGACCATTTGTGAATGACGTTATTGAAATAACATGTATAGAAATGAATTAATGTGGAATTAGGAGTGGATCCAGAAAGGAAGGACGTACGAAAGGAAGAGAATGATGAGTGTAGGATCAATGTGCTACAGGATCAGTTAACATCTACACCTTAAGAAATTTGCTGCGAGAGATAGATCATCAATAAGTAGTCTGGTGTGCTATTATATGGTTATTAAATCAGTAATCATCATTAGATTCAGATCTTCATTTCTTCACATGGTCCTGTCAACACCAAAAGGCTGCCTAATAACAAATGCATATCTACATAATAATATCCAATATTGCTGGCTGGTCACATGTTCTAATCTACATAATGACCTTGTACGTTTTAGGTTGGCCAGATTATCCTGCAGGCTGCAGGTGCCACCAACATCAAAAGGACAACTCTAGAACTGGGAGGCAAGAGCCCGTGTGTGATCTTTGATGATGTCGATTGTAAGTTTTTGTTGTTGTCTACATGAAGGATGTAAACTGTTATCTAGCTTAGATGTAGATGAGAAAAAAACTTGACATGAGAATTACTATAGATGTTTTTAATGCTGTGTCATTCCAGAAACTTGTTACTTTTAAATATGAAGTCTACTTTTTCTTCTTGTTATTTCCCTTTATCAAACGGTTGTCACGTTGTGTTGTAGTTTACAGTTAGGCTGTGATATCTGCATCTTTTGGCATTAGACAATGAGTAGATCAGTTTGTGCTCTCCATGCACAGTTGTACTTCAGTTATAAAGGATTCACTTATTTGCTTCATTTATGTAATTGTTACTGTAGTATGCACCTGATGAGATACAGCGAAATATGCCAGGCAATAAACTGTAAAATCTATTGCTTGTGTCTTCTTTGTTCAGATGTTCTCATTCACTGATGATGTTCTAATTCAGTGATGATGTTCTAATTCACTGAGGATGTTCTCATTCACTGATGATGTTCTCATTCACTGATGATGTTCTCATTCACTGATGATGTTCTCATTCACTGATGATGTTCTTATTCACTGATGATGTTCTCATTCACTGATGATGTTCTCATTCACTGATGATGTTCTCATTCACTGATGATGTTCTCCTTCACTGATGATGTTCTAATTCACTGATGATGTTCTCATTCACTGATGTTGTTCTTATTCACTGATGATGTTCTCATTCACTGATGATGTTCTCATTCACTGATGATGTTCTCATTCACTGATGTTGTTATCATTCACTGATGTTGTTCTCATTCACTGATGTTGTTCTCATTCACTGATGATGTTCTCATTCACTGATGATGTTCTCATTCACTGATGGTGTTCTCATTCACTGATGATGTTCTAATTTACTGATGATGTTCTAATTCACTGATGATGTTCTAATTCAGCATGTGCTTTCAACGAACCAGAAATTATACCTAATCTCTAACCAGAAAATGAAAGAACCAGATTTTGGAGTGAAAATTATGGGAGATTCATGGGTAGGTTATGCTGTTCACCTTAGGCTCAGAATGATCAATGTGCAAATCCAACACAGGCATCAGATTTGTTAGAGCCATTAGTGTCACAAGGTATCACACGCCCATGTGATCTCCTGGGCAGTGAGATAAAATGCCTAGACTTTTCAGATAAAGTCAAAATAGGCGAGTTTTACCACTGTTACATAGAAATATGCTAGTGTAATAACTGTATATTTCTTGTCTCATTCTGAGGTATGAATTTGGATAAACTGCTTTTACTTCATTTTTGTGAATAATATTTTGTGGATCGTGTTATGAATTTAATTACAGTATCTTTATAACATATATTTTTATTATAAAATTTAACATATTAAAAAAAAAAAAAAACACACACACACACAAATGTCTTATCTTTTAACTATTTGTCTTTATTTACACTAGCTTTATATTCTACTTGTATCAAATTTTACAAAAGATATTATACCAGTTGTAAATGTTAAAATATGTGATTTGCTTCTGTGATGTTCCAGTGGACAAAGTGGTCCCACAAGCACAAGAAGCCTGTATGACCAACATGGGTCAGTGTTGTGTAGCAGGGACCAGGACTTTCGTGCAAGAGAAGATTTACGACGATTTTGTTGCCAGGAGCAAAGAACTGGCTAAAACCAGAAAAATTGGTGACCCCTTTGATTGCAGTACAGTCAATGGACCCCAGGTTGGTCATTTATTCAGTTTTAATGTCTTAGTAATGTAACAAGAGATATAAATAAATACTAAATTATTGCCACTTACAGACCATTCTTACAGAAGAATCCTTAGAATGCTGTGGACAGCCAAAAAAAAAACAATCCAGATGTTTTGAAAAAGGTGAGGGCTCAAAGACAAATGATCACAAACATAGGAAGACAGACATCATTTTTTTTTTCATGTTATGAGAGGAAGAAAACTGGAACATGTTGTGACCACTGGAAAGATCCGTGGAAAGAGAGACAGAGGAAGACAACTTGAGAAGATTCGTGACAGCTTTTAGTCATGGAATGGAGGAGTGTCAACACACAAAAGCAGTTGCAGCTCACAGATTGTGGACAGGTATGATCATGCATGCAAGTCGGCAAGGCACTTGACCTGATGATGATTGTGACTTGAAGGTCACCCTACAGAACCACGAGATCAAGACATAAAGTTTATGGGTTAAACAGGGCTGAAGAGATGGGCCTTATGGAGAAAAACAAAAACACTAAGCAAAAGATTAGAAACAGTCACAGAAAGGGCACACAATAATAATATAAGCAAATGGAGAAAAGAGCTACAAATAATAATGTAAGCATCACCAATAATATTAAAATACCACATAACAAAAATTACTGAACTCATGATTGACAATGTTTGCCTCAGAAAAAGAATGCATTCTTTCTTGAGCAAATTAACATATTTTGACCTAGTTTCAAAAAGGACCATATCCTTTTTATTCATTTAACTCGGTTTAACTCGTTTTGATTACGAGTTTAGCGTAGACTTTCACTTCAAAAGAGTCTAATGGCATTTTGTATGTTTGAAAAACAAAAGCAAAACAAAAAAATGTGATGGTATTTTTAGTTCTTTTTCCTTTTTCTCATCTTCCTCTAATGAACTCAGTGAAGTGTTTGGGAGGATGTGTAAAGGATGCTATATGTAAGTTGGCCTTCATTTCTCTAAGTGTGTTCTTTCTACAGTTTGTTTTTCTGAGGTTCTTGATGGCACTATTACATCTTACATGTTGTATTTGACTTGCTCTATGTTCATTTATTCCTTCTATGTAATAAAAGCAAAAGTATACACTGCTAACTGCCAAACACACATAAATCATAGACTACATAAATAATATCTCAGCTATTGATTACGAATATTATGTAAGTATCAAATTCTGTTTAAAATCTATAATTATAATTTATCAAATAAATTTGTTTCTTTATATTCTGAAAGGTGGTTATGTTTTCAACAGGGAAATACTTGAAATGACACAGTACAATTGTATAATTCTCCATCATCAAGTGTCATCTTTATATTGACTGGACTGCAACAAGTCATCACCATCTGTTACCTTGTATTTTTGCGAAACTTTATAAACATTGATGTATACAATGATCAGGATAGGGGGCTGAAAAAAACTTCATGGGTCAGTTCACACAGTAAAAAATTATTTGTTAGTTGGAAATGAAAAAGTACAGGTCAAATAGGCCACCGCCCATACAAGTTTCAAATGATAAAACCTGCCCACAACAAATAGGTGTTGTATGAGAGATGCTGTAATCCACACATTTGGATCTTCACTGATAGTATGGGTTTTGTGCATTGTGCTGGGATTCTCTCTCTCTCTCTCTCTCTCTCTTTCTCTCTCTCTCTCTCTCTCTCTCTCTCTCTCTCTCTCTCTCTCTCTGTGTGTCTTATCTGGGTAATTAAAGGATGAAGCTCAAACACTTAAAGAGATACCTGAATGCAGTAACACTAATCCTTTTAACCAGTCATGTTAGTCTGAAAACTGTCTGCTGTTAGACTGTTAACACATCATCTGTCATCTGGGTTGCATAAATTTGATTCAACTACACAGTTGACCAGGAAGTCACATTTATGCAGAAGAATACAAATCCCTACTACACACAATTTTTGCTACAATGTAAAGTGTTCATTCCCACAAACAAACAAGTTTAACACGCCAAATTTAAACAAAAGGTCATCTATAAAAACAATAATTTGATTGAGACGTGAATTGATTCAGAAGTGTAATTCAAATAATTTTTTTTTTCTAGATTGACGAAGAGCAGTTTAACAAAATCCTGGATTTAATTCAAAGTGGCAAGAAGGATGGAGCCAAGTTGGAGGTTGGTGGGGAAAGATTTGGTGACAAGGGTTACTTCATCAAGCCAACTGTCTTCTCCGGCGTTACTGATGACATGAGAATTGCCAAAGAAGAGGTAATATCTCTTGAATGTTGGTCTCTAATGCTTGCCTCATCTACTCCCATTCTGCAGACACGATTATCCAATCTCAGCTAGGAACACTCTAAATGTATGCAGATTGTTGGTTCCTTGTCTGTAGATGCACTCCGACTTCGAAGAAAGCATCCAGTTTGTTGACTCTCACGACAGGCTTGTTGGGGAGGCAGTGGGTCTATGCTTATTTTCCCCACAAAAGGGCCCCGGAAATCCACACAGGGGTATGAAATATCAGTGAATTTGAGGCAATCAAGATGTTCTGTCAGAGTAAACAGAATTCTTCTTTCTCTACTGTTGCCCTTAAAAAAAGGACTGTTTGTGCATTGTTAATGTCCACTGTTATATTTAGAAAATGCATTTGTATATTTGTGACAATTTCACATTGTTTTGTCAAGGAAAATGTAACAATTACAACTGTTGTGTATGTTCTTTTCATCCTCTGTGACACTCTATATGCTTATTTTAATGCACTGAAATATGATTGTGCTCATTTCTCAAAGTTTGCTCTTGGTAACATCATTCAATCTTCCCCTTGTTCTGTACTCATAATGTTTCTTCAGTTAATGCAGTTTGTGGTAGCTGGCACAATGCTATTCTTAACAGATGGCCAAACCATTTCATCTGTTGCTCTATAAGGAAATGCATGACTGATTTGACTAATTTCTTAATTTTTAATTATCCCCCCCCCCCTCCGCCGCCCCCCCGTTTATCATCACTTTTCTAAGGCATCTAATCTCATCTGTCTATGTGATGTCACACTTATTATTTATAGTATTAATTATTTATAGTAATGAATATTTATAGTAATGATTAGTTACTGTAACAATTGGTTATAGTAATGATTATTTATAATAATAATTATTTATAGTAATAAATATTTATAGTAATGATTAGTTATAGTAACAATTGGTTATAGTAATGATTATTTATATTATTGAATATTCATAGTAATGATTATTTATAGTAATGATCAGTTATAGTAACAATTGGTTAAAGCAAATATTAGGTATAGTGAAGCTAAGTGTTTGACACAGGTAACAAAATGTCAGCCAAAAATTAGTTGTGATTTTTACCAGATGTCAGGAGAAGGAATAGACTCCAGAACTTTGTAGTGACTGGCAAGACAACTCATTCCCGTCCCCCGTGTGGTATGTGACAAGACAACTCATTCCCGTCCCCCGTGTGGGACGTGGCAAGACAACTCATCCCTGTCCCCCATGTGGGATGTGACAAGACAACTCATCCCTGTCCCCATGTGGGATGTGACAAGACAACTCATCCCTGTCCCCCATGTGGGACGTGACAAGACAACTCATCCCTGTCCCCCATGTGGGACGTGGCAAGACAACTCATCACCGTCCCCATGTGGGATGTGACAAGACAACTCATCACCATCCCCATGTGGGACGTGGCAAGACAACTCATCCCTGTCCCCATGTGGGATGTGGCAAGACAACTCATCCCTGTCCCCATGTGGGACGTGGCAAGACAACTCATCACCGTCCCCATGTGGGATGTGACAAGACAACTCATCCCTGTCCCCCATGTGGGATGTGATAAGACAACTCAACCTTGTCCCCCATGTGAGACGTGGCAAGACAACTCATCCCTGTCCCCATGTGGGATGTGACAAGACAACTCATCACCGTCCCCATGTGGGATGTGACAAGACACCTCATCCTTGTCCCCCATGTGGGATGTGACAAGACAACTCATCCCTGTCCCCCATGTGGGATGTGACAAGACAACTCATCCTTGTCCCCCATGTGGGACGTGACAAGACAACTCATCCCTGTCCCCCATGTGGGATGTGACAAGACAACTCATCACCGTCCCCATGTGGGATGTGACAAGACAACTCATTCCCGTCCCCATGTGGGATGTGGCAAGACAACTCATCCCTGTCCTCATGTGGGATGTGACAAGACAACTCATCCCTGTCCCCATGTGGGATGTGACAAGACAACTCATCCCTGTCCCCATGTGGGATGTGACAAGACAACTCATCCCCGTCTCCATGTGGGACGAATTTTTCGTTATTTTGAAAAACACACCCTGGCTGTTGCCAGAGGCCCTAATATAACCTAATGGTTGAACAGGGTTTCTGGGACCATTCCACAGGTGATTCTCATCTTAATGGTGGCACCTTGTGTCACTGGGTGTTTATCACTCGGTGTGATGTCCTGATGGGGTAAAAAGTCAGTCCTTGCAAGATGGATGGAGGGGTAAAGACATGAATATCTGGATGGTTTAGCTGTACGGATGGGAGGAGAGACAAGAACATTGACCTGATCCTTGATTCTAGTGACTGCAGGAAATGGTGAAACATGACAGCCTAGGATTACTGGCACAGCAAATGATGAGGATGAGACAGCTATCTATCTATGTGTCAAAACTGGTGCTGTTTGTGTCCAAACTGCTGATTTTCTTTTGCACATCCTGTGTTGATTTCACTATCCCCTCTTCAACATGAACAGATGTTACCTGACACATGGGAATCAACTTGTTTCTTGAGTTGAACAGAGTCAGGAACCAGCATCATAGCAATTGAGTCATTCCCATATGCACTCCGTCCTCATCTTCAGCAGCCAGCTGTTTCTTTTATTCTCTTTGTAATTATAATATTGATATGACTTTTGTTGTTATCATTGAACGTGTCTATCTTTTTAATTACCTTGTGCATGAATCAAATAGATAAATTAAAAATCGTAAAATAACATGTTAAGTTATTTTTTACCAGATCTTTGGTCCGGTGCAGCAGATTCTAAAGTTCAAGGATCTGGATGAAGTCATTGAGCGGGCCAACAATACTACCTATGGGCTGGGGGCTTCAGTGTTCACCAATGACATCAACAAGGCTCTGACATTTGCTCACAGTGTCCAGGCTGGCACTGTTTGGTGAGCAGACGTCTTATGTTGATTTCATGGTCTACTCTCTAGGATACATCACTGCAATTTCTAGGACTTCTTTTTCTTCACGTTCACCAGCTGTAAACTCCAGGGGAAAGTTATGGTTGTTTATCCACTTCTGGACTGTAGTTATGTTCTAACCAAAACCTGAGTGTTGCATGCTTATCCATTTTAAAGATCTGACTCATTTGTATGCAGACTGTTGATTTTTACCAGACTTGCAGATGCCATACGCTTCAAAGAAAGCTCCCAATTAGTCAACTCTTACAACACTTTTTGGGTAGGCAGTGGGTCTGTTCTTGTTTTCCCTATAATAGAGCCCTGGAACCTACACAGGGAGTATTCAGGACTGTGCTAGAGCAATGCAGTCAGTCAGGGACTGTGTTAGAGCAATGCAGTCAGTCAGGGACTGTGCTAGAGCAATGCAGTCAGTCAGGGACTGTGTTAGAGCAATGCAGTCAGTCAGGGACTGTGTTAGAGCAATGCAGTCAGTCAGGGACTGTGTTAGAGCAATGCAATGCAGTCAGTCAGGGACTGTGCTAGAGCAATGCAGTCAGTCAGGGACTGTGCTAGAGCAATGGTCACTCAGGGACTGTGTAGAGCAATGCAGTCAGTCAGGGACTGTGTTAGAGCAATGCAGTCAGTCAGGGACTGTGTTAGAGCAATGCAGTCAGTCAGGGACTGTGTTAGAGCAATGCAGTCAGTCAGGGACTGTGTTAGAGCAATGCAGTCAGTCAGGGACTGTGTTAGAGCAATGCAGTCAGTCAGGGACTGTGTTAGAGCAATGCAGTCAGTCAGGGACTGTGTTAGAGCAATGCAGTCAGTCAGGGACTGTGCTAGAGCAATGCAGTCAGTCAGGGACTGTGCTAGAGCAATGCAGTCAGTCAGGGACTGTGCTAGAGCAATGCAGTCAGTCAGGGACTGTGTTAGAGCAATGCAGTCAGTCAGTCAGGGACTGTGCTAGAGCAATGCAGTCAGTCAGGGACTGTGCTAGAGCAATGCAGTCAGTCAGGGACTGTGCTAGAGCAATGCAGTCAGTCAGGGACTGTGTTAGAGCAATGCAGTCAGTCAGGGACTGTGCTAGAGCAATGCAGTCAGTCAGGGACTGTGCTAGAGCAATGCAGTCAGTGTTTTCTATTTGAAGTCGAGGACAAGCAGAAAGAAGGTGGACAGTTGTTTTATTGTTTGAGAAATAAAGCTGGTTTCCAGACAACCCCCCCCCCTTTTTTTTTCTCCCTTTCTCTCCCCCCTCCCCCCCCCCCAACACAATGATATGTATTGTTGATTCACAATGTTTAAAGTGACATCCAGAGTGTTGCTGTCACCACAGATCCTCTTTATTCTTTGCCAGTTCCCCAGCCTCATGCTAGTGAGTGCAGTCGCTAGAATATTTGCCTGCTAGCCTAGTGGTCAGGATTTAAACCCCTTTGAAGCAAATGTTTGAAATTGACAAGGTCTCCCATATTAAAAATAGCTACTAGGAAATGTTGTGGGAAGTAAAGGTGGCTGGTGTAATACATTATGTTTATGTACTGACTGATATAGAGAAACCTGCAACTAGCACCATACACTCAACAGCTCTTAGGCTTGTAAAACAGGTTTTCTCATTGTGTGTGTGTGCGTGTAGGTGCTTGCATGCATGTGTAGATGTTTTCCCCTACATGGCTCTAGCCACCATAGTATGTTGAATGCTCTGTGTATGTGTGTATGTATATATATATTTTATATTTCAGGATTAATGACCACAACCACGTGACCCCCCAGGGTCCATTTGGAGGTTTCAAAATGTCCGGCTTGGGCAGAGAACTGTAAGTGTTGAGTACATTTCTGTACTTGCCCATATTTGTCTAAGCTGTAGCCTGTGTAGAAGATACAGCTGTTACTTGTTGTCTGTACCAACATCCTAGTACAGTGATCTGACCCATTTGTTCACTGTCTTACAATGCAGCAGCAATCTCAGTGTCTCCACGCTTAACGTAGCCAGCTTGAGTTAACTGGTATTTCTTTTTTCTGGATGCTTGTTCTCATTTAATACTATTTCCCTGGGAAGTCTTACCTGGTCAACAAATGCCTACAGAAGTTGGATGTTTCTGTCAAAAGGCATAAATATTGCAGTAGTGCTTTAAACAGGCATAACACAATTACATTTTCGGATGAACACAGACAAAGAAGATACCTTACCCATTTCCAACAAGTGGCTCTCCTCTCTGAGTCCTTTATCTCACAGTCTGTAGACTACAAAGCATTCAGTATGTTTTCTCTGTCCCAACTTCTTCAAACTTTAGCCATACAAGTTTTGCTGTACTTCTTGCTACTAGTAATAGTTTGGATATCACTGCCAAGTAAAACTGGCCAGTGGGATATTGACCACATCACCCATTGAGTGATGATGGATCCAACACTACATTCTTGACTGATGGATCCAACACTACATTCTTGACTGATGGATCCAACACTACATTCTTGACTGATGGGTCCAACACTACATTCTTGACTGATGGATCCAACACTACATTCTTGACTGATGGGTCCAACACTACATTCTTGACTGATGGGTCCAACACTACATTCTTGACTGATGGGTCCAACACTACATTCTTGACTGATGGGATCCAACACTACATTCTTGACTGATGGGTCCAACACTACATTCTTGACGTGAAACACTACATTCTTGACTGATGGGTCCAACACTACATTCTTGACTGATGGGTCCAACACTACATTCTTGACTGATGGGTCCAACACTACATTCTTGACTGATGGGTCCAACACTACATTCTTGACTGATGGGTCCAACACTACATTCTTGATGCACCAGTGATGTGCTGATGGGACCAACACTACATTCTTGATGCACCAGTGATGTGCTGATGGGACCAACACTACATTCTTGATGCACCAGTGAGTGATGTGATGCACCAGTGATGTGCTGACCCAACACTACATTCTTGATGCACCAGTGATGTGCTGAGAGGTCCAACACTACATTCTTGACTGATGGGTCCAACACTACATTCTTGACTGATGGGTCCAACACTACATTCTTGATGCACCAGTGATGTGCTGATGGGTCCAACACTACATTCTTGATGCACCAGTGATGTGCTGATGGGACCAACACTACATTCTTGATGCACCAGTGATGTGCTGAGAGGTCCAACACTACATTCTTGATGCACCAGTGATGTGCTGAGAGGTCCAACACTACATTCTTGATGCACCAGTGATGTGCTGAGAGGTCCAACACTATATTCTTGATGTACCAGTGATGTGCTGAGAGGTCCAACACTATATTCTTGATGTACCAGTGATGTGCTGAGAGGTCCAACACTATATTCTTGATGTACCAGTGTTGTGCTGATGGGTCCAACACTACATTCTTGATGCACCAGTGATGTGGAAGCTCCCTGTAGCAGCACCCTGTTCTCACTTTCTCTACTTTACCTGATTTTCACGGTATTAAAGCTTTTAGCCTCGGAAATGCTTACACATCAATGACAACAGCTTACAGAATCCAGCTGCAGGCCTCAGAAATGAGATATCTGAGAAAGGTGGTCCAAGTGACAAGAAGGGTCAAAGTCCGCAATCAGACAATACGTCAAGATCTTGATACCCAGTCCTTACAAACCCGAGTGGATCAGTCACAGTTACGATGGTTTGGACATGTATGCAGAATGGGAGAAAATCGGCCACCATGGCAGGCATGGGAGGCTAAGAACCAGGGAACCAGACCTCCAGGATGACCAGGGTGCGCTGGGAAAGACAACATCCGACAGTCCCTAACTGACAGAGGACTGGAATGGAACAAAGCCAGAAAGAAAACTGCTGATAGAGACGTCTGGCGATCTCTCTGGCAAACCTCTACACCCCAAGGTAGAAGAGGAGCGACTAAGTAAGCAAGTAAGTAAATGCTTACACAAAGGTCATGAACCTGAGGGAAACAAACCCCCCCCCCCCCCCCCCCCCCCCAATAAATCTTTTAAAAGAAAAGAAACAAGCATTTTAAATAAGTCACCAATAAACTCTTTTAGGAATTAAATTACATTTTTTTTTTTAATTCTTAGTTGACTACATAATGAGAAGAGAAAAAAAATAAAGGACATACTGAAGCACTTTGTAAAAATGAGACAATTAGAGTGGACGAGAGTCAGAGAAAGAAAGAAAATATTGCAACAGTCTGACATTATAGCATGGAAAAACATCTGTATCAAAAAAGATTGACAGTTCCAGAGACAGAAGTTTGTGGGCAGAAATTATTTACAATGGGCAACACACAGCATGGACTATAAGAATAATTGCTGTGACATCATCATTACTCTTGTACAGCTAAGTGTTCTTCAACTTCTAACCAACAGCATTATCTGAAAATGTTGAATTTGTGACATCCAATGTAGCAAATAAACCTCCTTCGTTTGTTTTTGTTTGCTGTCAGGTGGGCTGTGAGGCAAATTTCCCTGTTTTTGTGGGCTCTGGGTGTTAAAATACTGAGGAACATTGAGCTACCATCCAGTTTTGTCAGTTTATTCGCTGTTTGTACTTTTACAGCTCTGCTACAATTTAAACCTATGTCTTTTTATTTGTATAGCAATATTTCACATAACAATATTTCACACAACAATATTTCACATATATTTTATGTTCTTCTTTGCACTGTTCACAGGGGAGAGTATGGGCTGCAGAATTACGTGGAAATCAAACATGTAAGTAAGATTATTAGTGGTGAGTCTACACTAGAACGACTTCAGTGCTTTCTACTGACCTGAATCTCCAGGTTTAAGTCAGAGAAATATCTGACTGGTCGTTACAAAAGATGAAGACAATATGTGTGTGAAACACACTTTGAATTTCCAGGTTCAATCCCAGCTGTGGATAGTTTGGCAGCAGACTGCCTTGCATTGGTTTTAACTGTGGTATTTAGAGCCAGCCATTCTGTGGCTTTGGCAAACTACTGAATTTAAAATTGCCTAGTGAAATCACAGTCACAAATTGTGGGGTTAGTTCTGTAATGTTAAAAACATGCAACTGGCCATAACAAATTTTTTTTTAATCTGCCTCTACCCAAAGGTATAACAGAAAAAAAAAGTAAAAGAAGTGAGTGAATTAATTAATAAAATAGTTATCGGTAGTGGAATCAATAAACAGTAGAACAATGTAAAATAATAATTTATGCACATAACAAAATGTTAAAGACTGCAATAACAACAAACAGATTGTTTAACATTATTGTTATCTATTATTGTTACCATATTAAAGAAAAAAGTTAATAGGAAACATTAGAGAGACTCAAATTGACTGATACCTATAAGTACAGAAACATATCAGCTTATTTATCGTGTAGTAGCTATGAGGTAATATCTTCTGCTTTTGTTTTTTTCCTTTAAAGGGTGGTTGGCAAATTGTGTTGAGCTTAACAGCTAGGCTATGATATCTAAGCCTTTAACCACCTCCCCCCTCCCCCACCCTCCCAAAGACAAAATCCAACTACAATAAATACCTAATTAGTCACATGTGATGACATGCTTGTTAGAGTGGCAGTGTATCTATTTCCACCCCACGCCCTCCCCCACCCTCCCAAAGACAAAATCTGACTACAATACCTAATTAGTCACATGTTATGACACGCTTGTTAGAGTGGCAGTGTATCTATATCCACCCCACCTCCTCCCCTCACCAATTGGGGTCTACTGGATGCTGATGACTTGGTTTGATTGATAACATGGATTGTGTGGATTTTTATAAAATAAGAAATGTATTGTACATGTCCCTTTGATCCTGAGATAGTTATCCTCATCAATTAGCAAGTCCTTTACAGAACGTCACTCTCATCGCAGCATGCCTAAAAGTCTCTCTCTCTCTCTCTCTCTCTAGCCAGTTATCCAGCCCTATGTGCTTTCAAGCTGGTGCCTTTGCAGAGGTCTACCGCTGCCTTGTTTTCTGGAAACTACCCCCCGTAACAGGTGGCTTCAGGCTATCATAACATTTAACATGGCCAGATGCCTCAGCATTTGGGAAGAGGATACTGTTAATTAGCCAGTTCTCCCTAGTGGTTAGATCATGTATGATGTTGATGCAGAATGGCAAGTAGACAGCATCCTTTTGGATATTTTCTCCAAGTATGCAGGTGTGGTGAGAAATTAACAGGCAGTCATATTGGCTGGTGTTGTACCAATGGGAGGTGAACTGAGATATGACCAGCTAGATATGATCAAGGCCCTCTGGGAGCAAGTGAACAGTGTGAATAGATCATTACGGTGTGGAGAGAAGGGTGCAGGAGGGAGTGATGTGGTATTAGGTGCACCCTTTTGGTGATGTTATGTTAGGTGCTACTTCTGGTGATGTTAGGTGCACACTTGTGATGATGTTATTTTAGGTGCCACTTCTGGTGAGTAGTGATGACAGGTGCACACCTGTGGTGATATGTTAGGTGCTAACTTGTGGTGATGTTATGTTAGGTGCACACTTGTGGTGATGTTATTTTAGGTGCACTTCTGGTGATGTTAGGTGCACACTTGTGGTGATATTATTTTAGGTGCCACTTCTGGTGATGTTAGGTGCCACCTGTGGTGATATGTTAGGTGCTGACTTGTGGCGATGTTATGTTAGGTGCACACTTGTGGGTGATGTATTTTATGTGCCAGGTGATGTTTTAGGTTGTCATTGTGATGATGACACCTGTGATATGTTAGGTGCACACTTGTGGTGATGTTATGTTAGGTGCACACTTGTGGTGATGTTATATTAGGTGCAAACTTGTGAGGATGTTATGTTAGGTGCACACTTGTGAGGATGTTATGTTAGGTGCAAACTTGTGGTGATCTTATGTTAAATGCAGACATGTGGTGAACATCAAGACATCTTTCTGGTTCTGACCAAGGAAAGTCTGTGATGTTTACTTTAGCAGGTAGGGCTATAGCTGTCTGGCTAATCAATATGTCAAATCGACTAGCGATTAAACCCATGCAGCTAAATTGTATAGCCAATGCACTAACCACTTTTATTCATCATCAAACAGCAAGTCCTTTACATAACGTCGCTTTCCTCGTAGCAAACCTGAAAGTATCTTTGATTACATTACACTTTATTCTTGGATATTTGATTACATCAGATGTGCATATTTCCATTTCAGGTTGTTGTGAGGCTGCCGCAGTCGAATGCAGCGCTACAGTAGTGCAGTTATGTCCCTGTGGATACAACAGGAAAGTATAGCCAACAATAAGACAGTTACTGATGCCATCGGGATGAAGGGATGCACTTATGGGAGTGTCCTGAGTGCTGTGATGTCGATTCTGAATTCAATATTCAACATAAAATATAGCCATGTATAAAACCTGATAGAAATAAAAGGCAATAGAAAGCAGTAATATGTATCTAGTTTAGATCTACACCAACACCTTATTCTCAACAGCATTTGTGATTCTCTTGTCAAGACATAAAATAGACTCTGGTGAAACAATCTGTGCTGATGCTGCACAATAGAAAACATTGCACATGTACCATAACATCTCAAACATGATTGTCTCTAAAACAAATCTTGCAGAAAAGCTTGCAATAGAAAATGTTTTAAAAAGGTTAAAACAAAAAATTATAAATGAGCAAACTGAACAGATCAGAAAAAAAGTGCATTTTATCAAAACTTCTTCTTTGCCTTAAAGAGCTGTAAACTCTGGTGGAAAGTCCTCGTTGTTCGCCCACTTCTGGACTGCAGTCCTGTTCCAGAACCTGAGTGCTGCGTGTGCATCTGTTTGACAGATCTGACTAATTTGTGTGCAGACTGTTGATTTCTTGCCTCCAAGGCAGATGCACTCAGACTTCGAAGGAAACACCCAATTAGTTGAATCTTACAACATACTTCTAGGGAGGCCGGGGGTCGATTCTTGTTTTCCCTATAATAGGGCCCCGGAACCCACACAAGGAATGTTATCAAATGAAAGACATCTTGTGTAATCAATCCATGTCATGTGTGGTTAGAAACAGAATTCTTCTATGCTGTAAAAGGCGTGTTTTAACATATGACTGTGAATCCTGAGCAGTAACATTTCTTGAGGCCTTAGAGATGTGGGTTGATAAAAATAAAATGCTTAAAAGGAACAGACGGCCAATGAGAGCAATCCAAATGTTTTGAAAGAGGTGAAGGTCCAAAGACAACTTAACTTGAACATCAGAAGGAGACAGTCATCATTTTTGGGTCATGTTATGTGAAGATGGAAACTGGACCATGTGACCACCAGAAAGATCTGTGGGAGAAAAATACGGAGGAAGACAAACTGAGCAGATTCTTGACATCATATTGTTATGGCATTGAAGTGGGAGAGGGGTGTCAGCACATGAACTGATACATGTTGCTGAAGATCGCAGGTTGTGTAGAGGTGTGATCGCCCACGCCAGTCAGCAAGGCTGATAAGGATAAATGGTTAAGGTTAGAGCCGTCCTCATGGGAAGACAGGAACTGTAACTCACCAATGATAATAGGTAGTCTCACACATGTCCTCTCTTCTCTTCTCACACATGTCCTCTCTCTTCTCTCACACACATGTCCTTTCTTCTCTCTCTCACACATGTCCTCTCTTCTCTTCTCACACATGTCCTCTCTTCTCTTCTCACACATGTCCTCTCTTCTCTTCTCACACATGTCCTCTCTTCTCTTCTCACACATGTCCTCTCTTCTCATTCTCACACTCTCTTCTCTTCTCATCTCACACATGTCCTCTCTCTTCTCACATGTCTCACACACACATGTCCTCTCTTCTCACACATGTCACTCTTCTCATCTCACACATGTCCTCTCTTCTCTTCTCACACATGTCCTCTTCTCTTCTCACATGTCCTCACATGTCTCTTCTCTCACACATGTCCTCTCTTCTCACACATGTCCTCTCTCTCTTCTCACACATGTCCTATCTTCTCTTCTCACACATGTCCTCTCTTCTCTTCTCACATATGTCCTCTCTTCTCTCATCACACATGTCCTCTCTTCTCATCTCACACATGTCCTCTCATCTCTTATCACACATGTCCTCTCAACTCACACATGTCCTCTCATCTCACACATGTCCTCTCATCTCACACATGTCCTCTCATCTCACACATGTCCTCTCTTCTCTTCTCACACATGTCCTCTCTTCTCTTCTCACACATGTCCTCTCTTCTCTTCTCACACATGTCCTCTCTTCTCTTCTCACACATGTCCTCTCTTCTCTTCTCACACATGTCCTCTCTTCTCTTCTCACACATGTCCTCATCTCTTCTCCTCATGTCCTTCTCTTCTCACACATGTCCTCTCTTCTCTTCTCACACATGTCCTCTCTTCTCATCTCACACATGTCCTCTCTTCTCTTCTCACACATGTCCTCTCTTCTCTTCTCACACATGTCCTCTCTTCTCTTCTCACACATGTCCTCTTCTCATCTCACACTGTCCTCTCTTCTCTCTCACACATGTCCTCTCTTCTCATCTCACACATGTCCTCTCTTCTCTTCTCACACATGTCCTCTCTTCTCTTCTCACACATGTCCTCTCTTCTCTCTCACACATGTCCTCTCTTCTCTCTCACACATGTCCTCTCTTCTCTTCTCACACATGTCCTCTCTTCTCTTCTCACACATGTCCTCCTCTCTTCTCACACATGTCTCTTCTCTTCTCACACATGTCCTCTCTTCTCTTCTCACACATTTCCTCTCTTCTCTTCTCACACATGACCTCTCTTCTCTTCTCACACACACATGTCCTCTCTTCTCTCTTCTCACACATGTCCTCTCTCTCTCCTCTCTTCTCTCACACATGTCCTCTCTTCTCTTCTCACACATGTCCTCTCTTCTCTTCTCACACATGTCCTCTCTTCTCATCTCACACATGTCCTCTCTTCTCTTCTCACACATGTCCTCTCTTCTCATCTCACACATGTCCTCTCTTCTCTTCTCACATATGTCCTCTCTTCTCTTCTCACACATGTCTTCTCTTCTCACACATGTCTTCTCTTCTCACACATGTCCTCTCTCTCTCCTCTCTCTTCTCACATGTCCTCTCTTCTCTTCTCACACATGTCCTCTCTTCTCTCTCACACATGTCCTCTCTTCTCACTCACACATGTCCTCTCTTCTTCTCTGTCCTCTCTCTCACACACATGTCCTCTCTCTTCACACATCCTCTCTCTCATCTCACACATGTCCTCTCTTCTCTTCTCACACATGTCCTCTCTTCTCATCTCACACATGTCCTCTCTTCTCATCTCACACATGTCCTCTCTTCTCTTCTCTTATCACACATGTCCTCTCATCTCACACATGTCCTCTCTTCTCTTCTCACACATGTCCTCTCTTCTCATCTCACACATGTCCTCTCTTCTCACACATGTCCTCTCTTCTCATCTCACACATGTCCTCTCTTCTCTTATCACACATGTCCTCTCTTCTCTTCTCACACATGTCCTCTCTTCTCACACATGTCCTCTCTTCTCTTCTCACACATGTCCTCTCTTCTCTTCTCACACATGTCCTCTCTTCTCTTCTCACACATGTCCTCTCTTCTCTTCTCACACATGTCCTCTCTCTCTCATCTCACACATGTCCTCTCTTCTCACACATGTCCTCTCTTCTCTTCTCACACATGTCCTCTCTTCTCTTCTCACACATGTCCTCTCTTCTCTTCTCACACATGTCCTCTCTTCTCATCTCACACATGTCACACTCTCTCTCTCTCACACATGTCCTCTCTTCTCTTCTCACACATGTCCTCTCTTCTCTTCTCACACATGTCCTCTCTTCTCTTCTCACATATGTCCTCTCTTCTCTTCTCTTATCACACATGTCCTCTCTTCTCATCTCACACATGTCCTCTCTTCTCATCTCACACATGTCCTCTCTTCTCTTCTCACACATGTCCTCTCTTCTCACACATGTCCTCTCATCTCACACATGTCCTCTCTTCTCTTATCACACATGTCCTCTCTTCTCATCTCACACATGTCCTCTCTTCTCTTCTCACACATGTCCTCTCTTCTCTTCTCACACATGTCCTCTCTTCTCTTCTCACACATGTCCTCTCTTCTCTTCTCACACATGTCCTCTCTTCTCTTCTCACACATGTCCTCTCTTCTCTTCTCACACATGTCCTCTCTTCTCTTCTCACACATGTCCTCTCTTCTCTTCTCACACATGTCCTCTCTTCTCTTCTCACACATGTCCTCTCTTCTCTTCTCACACATGTCCTCTCTTCTCTTCTCACACATGTCCTCTCTTCTCACACATGTCCTCTCTTCTCTTCTCACACATGTCCTCTCTTCTCTTCTCACACATGTCCTCTCTTCTCTTCTCACACATGTCCTCTTCTCTTCTCACACATGTCCTCTCTCTTCTCTTCTCACACATGTCCTCTCTTCTCTTCTCACACATGTCCTCTCTTCTCACACATGTCCTCTCTTCTCTTATCACACATGTCCTCTCTTCTCATCTCACACATGTCCTCTCTTCTCTTATCACACATGTCCTCTCTTCTCACACATGTCCTCTCTTCTCTTATCACACATGTCCTCTCTCCTCTTATCACACATGTCCTCTCTTCTCATCTCACACATGTCCTCTCTTCTCTTCTCACACATGTCCTCTCTTCTCTTCTCACACATGTCCTCTCTTCTCTTCTCACACATGTCCTCTCTCTTCTCACACACATGTCCTCTCTTCTCTCACACACCTCTCTTCTCCTCTCACATGTCCTCTCTTCTCTTCTCACACATGTCCTCTCTTCTCTTCTCACACATGTCCTCTCTTCTCTTCTCACACATGTCCTCTCTTCTCTTCTCACACATGTCCTCTCTTCTCTTCTCACACATGTCCTCTCTTCTCATCTCACACATGTCCTCTCTTCTCTTCTCACACATGTCCTCTCTTCTCATCTCACACATGTCCTCTCTTCTCTTCTCACACATGTCCTCTCATCTCACACATGTCCTCTCATCTCACACATGTCCTCTCTTCTCTTCTCACACATGTCCTCTCTTCTCACACATGTCCTCTCTTCTCTTCTCACACATGTCCTCTCTTCTCTTCTCACACATGTCCTCTCTTCTCTTCTCACACATGTCCTCTCTTCTCTTCACACATGTCCTCTCTTCTCTTCTCACACATGTCCTCTCTTCTCTTCTCACACATGTCCTCTCTTCTCTTCTCACACATGTCCTCTCTTCTCTTATCACACATGTCCTCTCTTCTCATCTCACACATGTCCTCTCTTCTCATCTCACACATGTCCTCTCATCTCTTATCACACATGTCCTCTCATCTCACACATGTCCTCTCTTCTCTTCTCACATGTCCTCTCTTCTCTTCTCACACATGTCCTCTCTTCTCATCTCACACATGTCCTCTCTTCTCTTCTCACACATGTCCTCTCTTCTCATCTCACACATGTCCTCTCTTCTCTTCTCACACATGTCCTCTCTTCTCATCTCACACATGTCCTCTCTCTTCTTCTTGTCACACATGTCCTCTCTTCTCTTCTCACACATGTCCTCTCTTCTCTTCTCACACATGTCCTCTCTTCTCATCTCACACATGTCCTCTCTTCTCTTCTCACACATGTCCTCTCTTCTCTTCTCACACATGTCCTCTCTTCTCTTCTCACACATGTCCTCTCTTTTCTCTCACACATGTCCTCTCTCTCTTCTCTTCTCACACATGTCCTCTCTTCTCATCTCACACATGTCCTCTCATCTCACACATGTCCTCTCATCTCACACATGTCCTCTCTTCTCTCTCACACATGTCCTCTCTTCTCTTCTCACACATGTCCTCTCTTCTCTTCTCACACATGTCCTCTCTCTTCTCTTCTCACACATGTCCTCTCTTCTCACACATGTCCTCTCTTCTCTTCTCACACATGTCCTCTCTTCTCACACATGTCCTCTCTTCTCACACATGTCCTCTCTTCTCTTCTCACACATGTCCTCTCTTCTCTTCTCACACATGTCCTCTCTTCTCACACATCTCACACTTCTCACCTCTCTTCTCTTCTCACACATGTCCTCTCTTCTCTCTCACACATGTCCTCTCTTCTCTTCTCACACATGTCTCTCTCACACATGTCTCTCTTCTCTTCTCACATATGTCCTCTCTTCTCTTATCACACATGTCCTCTCTTCTCATCTCACACATGTCCTCTCTTCTCTTCTCACACATGTCCTCTCTTCTCACTCACACATGTCCTCTCTTCTCTCTCACACATGTCCTCCTCTCTTCACTCCTCTCTCACACATGTCCTCTCTCTCATCTCACACATGTCCTCTCTTCTCTTACACACATGTCCTCTCTTCTCTTCTCACACATGTCTCTCTTCTCACACATGTCCTCTCTCTCACACATCTCTCTTCTCACACATGTCCTCTCTTCTCTTCTCACACATGTCCTCTCTCTCATCACACATGTCCTCTCTCTCTCTTCTCTCACACATGTCCTCTCTTCTCTTCTCTCTTCTCACCTCTCATCTCTTATCACACATGTCCTCTCATCTCACACATGTCCTCTCATCTCACACATGTCCTCTCTTCTCTTCTCACACATGTCCTCTCTTCTCTTCTCACACATGTCCTCTCTTCTCTTCTCACACATGTCCTCTCTTCTCTTCTCACACATGTCCTCTCTTCTCACACATGTCCTCTCTTCTCATCTCACACATGTCCTCTCTTCTCTTCTCACACATGTCCTCTCTTCTCATCTCACATGTCATCTCTTCTCATCTCACATGTCCTCTCTTCTCTCTTCTCACATGTCATGTCCTCTCACACACATCTCTTCTCACACACATGTCCTCTCTTCTCTTCTCACACATGTCCCTCTCTTCTCACACACACATGTCTCTCTCACACATGTCCTCTCTCTCTCTCACACATGTCCTCTCTTCTCACACACATGTCCTCTCTTCTCTTCTCACACATGTCCTCTCTCTCTCACACATGTCCTCTCTTCTCTTCTCACATGTGTCTCTTCTCTCTTCCTCTCTTCTCTTCTCACACATGTCCTCTCTTCTCTTCTCACACATGTCCTCTCTTCTCTTCTCACACATGTCCTCTCTTCTCTTCTCACACATGTCCTCTCTTCTCTTCTCACACATGTCCTCTCTTCTCTTCTCACACATGTCCTCTCTTCTCTCTCACACATGTCCTCTCTTCTCTTCTCACACATGTCCTCTCTTTCTCTTCTCACACATGTCCTCTCTTCTCTTCTCACACATGTTCTGCGCGGTTTACCATTCGCGCATGTGGCCTCATGACAACATCAAACCAGCAGCCGTCAGGATGGCGCTGGTACTTCCGACAGAAGAAGTAGCTCCTGTAAATTGTTGATTCTTTTTTCCGGGGACTATAGTGCCACCTCCGAGTGTATTTAAACTAGATGGCTAGGACTCACGAGCAGCAGCTCCTGCAGCTTCCTTCAATGTGTTACAGCTGATCATGTCTCGCCCGGAACTGACTATGAGGGACCAGTGGCGACCTTAAACGCACAATCCTATTTTTGACCCAGACGGGACTCAATGTGTAGCATGACTGATGTCGAACGCAGAAGAAGAAGAAAAAAAAGAATGACTTTGTTTCGTGCCTTGTCCACTCCGTAATTGCACTACAGCCAGGGGACTGAACTCCGACTGAGTGGCCGTCGCCGTCCAAGTAGCGATCGCTATTGCAAGGAGAGCCATAATCAACGAACGAAAGTGAAAAATAGAAGACCAGAAAAAGATGATGATGATATTGACAACTGACGTTGAAAAGATGCCCAAGTCATTAGAACACGCATATCCCAACTGTAATAAATAACTGTGAATACAACGAAAACGAATAGGCATTAACCTACAGACACGCTCAGCACAATGCACACACAGACAAGGGGGAAGAAGCAGTGTTTCAACTTTTCTTTGACAAACAAAAAAGCCATCCAAAACGGAGTCAAAAAATATCTAAAAACAAATAAATTTGCGTGGAAAACATCTAAAACAAACATCCAAATGGAAAGAGTCACAAATTACGTAGCAATTGATATGACATCCTATAGAATCATGTCCTCATCTTTACTGAAGTCTGCCTCACAAGATCCACAGGATAAACTTGCTTGGATGATGAAGTTGAAGCTTCAGATTCAAAATGACTCTGGTATGCTTTAGCTGTTCCAATTTCTTGTAATACCTAATCAGGGAGCTGATAAGTGGAACAGCCTTTTCCTACTCTTATCAAGCTGAATTTTATTGTCAAGATAGCATTTAAAAGGTTCAATTTCATCCTGTTTCTTAGGTTAGATTTGATAAATTCACTCCAAATGAAAAACTTATAGAAAACATCTACCATCTAAACGTCAAAGACGCCATCTAAATGCAAGTTTTTAAAAGGAGTAGAAAATTATAGGGAAGATAAAAAGTTGGTAAGAAACAACAAATAGTTTATGTTAGCTTTACAAAATCGATAACAATAAACAAACAAAGGACGTTGTGGCGATTAGCCTTCATCGGCACATAAAGGACAACACAGTACACATACACAAATAGGCTCTAACTATGAAGTGACTACATAGGACTCTAATGTATAAAATAAATGATACTCATCTGTGTCCCTGGCGAAAACACTTGGTACAATAAAATGACGGTCAGTCACAAGCCTATATATCTCCAACGCGCGGGTAGGGTACGAAAAAAGGGACGGATTAGACGCCAACAGCGTACATTGAGGGTCTAAGGAGGGAGGGAGGGGTTGGCCTATAGGGCGTAACCAGGGTTGGGTTGAGTGGATGACATTAGTCCATCCGCATGGAATAAAAGTGGTGCCTGTGCTAGCAAACAAATATCAACAGACAGACAGACAGACAGACAGGCAGGAAGGCAGGCAGGCAGGCAGGTAGACAGACAGACAGACAGACAGACAGACAGACAGACAGACAGACAGACAGACAGACAGACAGACAGACAGACAGACAGACAGACAGACAGACAGACAGACAGACAGACAGACAGACAGACAGACAGACAGACAGACACACAGACACACAGACACACAGACACACAGACAGACAGACAGACAGACAGACAGACAGACAGACAGACAGACAGACAGACAGACAGACAGACAGACAGACAGACAGATAGACAGACAGACAGATAGACAGATAGATAGATAGATAGATAGATAGATAGATAGATAGATAGATAGATAGATAGATAGATAGATAGATAGATAGATAGATATATAGATAGATAGATAGATAGATAGATAGATAGATAGATAGATAGATAGATAGATAGATAGATAGATAGATAGATAGATAGATAGATAGATAGATAGATATATAGATAGATAGATAGATAGATAGATAGATAGATAGATAGATAGATAGATAGATAGATAGATAGATAGATAGATAGATAGATAGATAGATAGATAGATAGATAGATAGATAGATAGATAGATAGATAGATAGATAGATAGATAGATAGATAGATAGATAGATAGATAGATAGATAGATAGATAGATAGATAGATAGATAGATAGATAGATAGATAGATAGATAGATAGATAGATAGATAGATAGATAGATAGATAGATAGATAGATAGATAGATAGATAGATAGATAGATAGATAGATAGATAGATAGATAGATCGTGGATGGTGGGGTGAATGGATGAGTGGGTAGCGCAATAGATGGGCAGGTAGACAAATAGACGAAATGATGGCTATACTGGATGGATGGAACGTATAACAGATGGATGGATCGGCCGATATATGAAATCAGGTAAAACAAGGGTCTCAAGACACAATGCTTCTCACTTACTGTCAGCTATGAAATAGAGACAGTAAGGGTGATTGTTATACAAAGTATCAGTCGAACCGAGCGCAGAACTGGTTAAAAAACAGAATTTAAGGGAGCCATGGAAAAATAGCTAGGGTGGATGGTTAGAAGAGTGGGCGAGTGGGTGGTGAGATAGATGGGTGGGTAGATGAGTGGATGGGTAAAGGATGGCTATATTAGTGGATGAATAGAATTTCTAATATATAGAATCGGTAAAAAACAGGGAATGTAAAACATCCAAAGTGGCAACACTGGGAAGAAGGACAGAAAGCCACAGGCTGCAGCAAGAAGATGCGGCTGGAACAAGGCTGACACAATCCGGCAATGCCCGGATGTAGCACGGATTATGGAGTCCCCCTTCACCATATTTGTAGTCAGTAATTTTTGGTTACCTAAGATAAGAAGGCCAGAGTCTGTGGCTTAGGCGTGTCGAACCTGATTCTTAATTCTGAAGTACCATGTTCCATTCCAGCTGTGGGCGATTTGACAGCAGAACGCTTTGCGTTTAATTTGGCCGTTCACTAGCATTCGCAGACTTCTGAACGTAAAATTGCCTAGCAAAATCAAACAGCTAAAAAAAAAAATAGATACTGGGGTGGGTTCTGAAGCGTTCTTCCACACCCCCATTCTTGTTTATACACCCGCGGCCCACACAAATACGAAAAATTGTTTCATGCTAATCTAACAGCTAACCATACACAGAAACAAAAACAAATACATATAGCAGCTATCTGGGAAATCCGATGTCACAAACTTCCGGTTTTTAGCTCATGCGACATTTGCTGTTCCCTGGAGGATTTTCAATCTGAAGATACCAAGTTAAGTTTAGGTGTCTCTGTGGATATACCGCTTCGTCTTCCCATTGATGTGTTGCTAATAGTTTGTGTCCTGCATAATTAAACAATAGGCACACATGCCCGAGAGTAATAAACATCACTGTGTCATCTTACAGAGTGAACCACAACTGAGAGACATCGGATTCATATTGCGAAGCAAAATACTCATAGATTTTTGTTCTGGTTGTACGCAACGCGAGGCAGAAACGGCTTTGTTTATAGGCGAGTATTTCAGAACCCCCCCCCCCTCTCTCTCTCTCTCTCTCTCGCTCTCTCTCTCTCACACACTATAATTTTTTTTTAAAGGGGGGGGGGGTGGGGGTGGGGGAGTGCTCCGACTGTGTACATATTATGTTATAGAACAGTAATCATAATGTATTGAATCCAAAAAAAAAAAAAAAAAAGAAGATACAGCTGGACTAATATAAAATAACTGATTATGGGCGGTTATAGGGTCCACTTAGCTCCCTTTGACAATTTGTGTGTGTGTGTGGGGGGGGGGGGGGGTGTAATATTCTTGTAGCTTGGGGTGTAGAGGTTTGCCAGACAGATCGTCAGACTTCCCTGTGTGCTGTTTTCATTTCTAGCTCTGTTCTATTCCAGTCCTCAATCAGTCAAGGACTGTCGGGTGTTGACTTCCTAACTCTGTGTCGTCCCGTAGGTTTGGCTTCCTGGTTTTTGGCCTTCCATACCTTATGGTTTTATTTAATCAACGAATCGACATCATGGCACACGGTATAACCCATAAGTGCTCCGTTATACTTTTAACTCTAGCCTAAGTCTGAAGAATCTCAGCACAGTGCACGAACTTCGCTGCACCAGCGATGATTCTAATATACTTTGGGATTTTAAACTCAATTTTACCTGTTCAGCGCCGTTAGGCTGCTTTTTTTCGATTTCCACTGCTACGTGAAAAAAAATTCCCAGCCTTTATTGGGGTTTGAACACGGGA
>CAJHNH020000023.1:0-85000 GCA_905116865.2 Candidula unifasciata
TGCAGAACCGGTCAGTCTATCTGCTTGCTCATTTCCTAAAACATCGGCATCACCCGGAGAAAATATCCAAAGGACGCTAACTACCCTGGACCTCTGAAGCGATGCTTGCCACTCTGCACTCAGTATACCTGTCTCCGCCTTTCTAAACATGATCTGTGAGTCAGTTACAATTACGATATGTGCGTACAGCTGATTCTCAAGCCAGCGGCAGGCAGCAGTGACTGCCTCCACCTCCATTCTCAAACTAGACGTTGTGGACATCATACGCTAGGCTTTGCTGCATCAAGCGACGTCCATTCGCCTTCGCTATGAACCCCCATGCACTTCATCTGCATCCCAACACAAAGCCATCTGTATTGACAATCACATTACCAGGGCGGGAACTGTCTTTTCTTTTTGCCTAAATCGTGCCAGTGCTCTTCACGACACATATTTCAAGACACGACTGTGTGGTCTTCGATATTAGTCAAACTTACTTTAAAAAAAGTCTCAGATTCACATGTCCTTGTGATTTCCTAATTTATATCTCCACAGGTGCTGCTGTTTTCTCACAGTGGAGAATTTCTTGTTTTCTTTTTCGGGCTAATAATTTGTGTACCCCTTTTAAAAAAATACAGTAATCGACATAAATCGTGCTCTTTTTGTGAGGCGGTCAGCATCGCTTGATAGGACTCGGATCATTACTATATCATAGGTATTTTATACAGTATACGTGGGTGTGTGTGGTAACGATCAGTCTGAGATTTTGGCTGGTGCCACCCTCTTAATTTAGTATAAGGTACACGCAGTGAAGGCTCTGTGGAATCATCTGTATGGTGTAACAGGAAAGGGTATCATTCCTTTGAGAGCAGGGTCGGGGTTAGACATGATGGGACCCTTATCTAATAAAGCCCTGAGGCCCCTATTATTTCAAATTACACTAGTTATTCTAAGAAACATTTGAAACAAATAAGCTAATAAAAAGTTGACATTAACGCATACCAAGCGGATTGTTTAAATTCAGTATAAATGGGCTGCAAGGTAGAATAAATAAAAGTCTGAGGTAATATGCCCATAAAATATTAGGGCTATTGAAAACCTTCTGCAGAAGTTACTATATATATATATATATATATATATATATATATATATATATATATATATATATATATATATATATATATATAGAAATAAAATATTTAGTTGCCAAATAAAATTAGGGATATTTTACGCCTCTGCAGACTGTGAGACTAAGCTGTAGCTTAGTTAGCTTATGTCTTAATCCAGTACTGACTGAGGGACTGAATGGGTGGTTAGGGGGCAAACAGTCTGGGAGGCCTTCAATGTTCAGTAGGAAAGATGGGCATACAGGTTGCAGAAGGCACCACCAGTGTAGGAACTTTTCGTTGAATACCACAGAGGGGCATACAAAACTAGTGGGGTATTCAGAGTGGGGTGCTATCAGTTCATTCAGTCATTTAAGTAGTTATTCGGATTCTCTTGAACCAAAAAGACAAGTAGAATTGCGAGCTTCCAAATGTAACAAAAAGCAGGCAGAAAGTGAACTTTGTGGACTTCGTCAGAAGATTACATAAATCAACAAACCACATGTACAGACATAAACACACAAAATTACTTAACTGGTGTATTTCCGATAGCAACCACATTGGTTATACGGCCTCGAATGAGAGATTTGTGAAGCCACCGCTAATTTATAGCCTGAGACTGTCAATGGCCGTGACTGGGGGATAGTTAGTGAAACTGTGTGACAGTTAAGCCCCCTAGACGTATTTGTGCCAATGGTAAAAATAAGGCGGGTTTCAAGAGACACGTGGACTCTGTCGCCGGAGTAGTTAGATTTAATGGCCGTCGCCTCCATGTCCTCCAAGTATTCATTCATTCCTTCATTCATTCATTCACATACCATAAACAGGCTATAACTTTATGTGATTCTTCTATTTATATATCATTTACACTCTAACACTTTCTTTTTTCTTCAACCTTCTCTACTTCGTTATTTATCAACAGATTCCAGTCCCGATTATTTCTATGTGGTTTTTTTCCACAGCAACTGTTGTTAATAATTTTCATTTTCTCTTTATTACTGTGGTAATATAATCTATTTTCCTCAGAGATGTCGGAAAGCATACGGATAATTGCAGTCCATTTATATCGTTCTATTTCTCCTGGCATAATTGAAGACACTTTATTTCCCGGTCGCTAATTCTATGCTTTTAATTAAAGAAATGTCTTCATGAAAGGAAAAAAAAAGCATTTCGCCATTTGAGTTTTATTTTGTATGCGTGAGCTTAATTTTACTTTGAATACATGTGTTTATATTTTTTCTTCATGTTTTATCATCGAGCTGCTTTAACGCCATGATTGTTATTTGTTATTTTAAATCGCTAGAAAAGGAATGTCTCTTGTGTCTGGTAGTTATGACAACATGTAGGCAACATTCAACGTCGACGTCTCTAGGTCAGAAAATTTTATGTTATAGCAGGGCAGGCCAGACCCTTAACCTTGGCTGGCAGCTGGTCTAGTAGGGAAGCTTTAATGAGCAGAGAGATAAACCACGGGTCTTTTGTGTTTGTGTGCTGTGTTTGTTCTTTATGTGCTGATGAAGGCTAATCACCGCAACGTCCTTTATTTGTTTATTGTGATCGATTTGGTAAAACTGACATAAACTATTTGTTCTTTCTTACTTCTTTTCTTCTTTTCCCTATAATTTCCAACCCTTTTAAAAACTCTTTTGATCTAATAGCTTCTGCAGCGTGCTTTGTTCAAACATACCTGTGTTACCTTTACTTTGAAGTAAATAAGGCAGACAGAAAGGGGGGGGGGGGGGGGGGGGGAATCATGATGCATGGTCAACATATGGTCTCCACACCTAGGCTCTGTGCTATGGAGAGAAGGGAGTTCATCCCTGGCCTTAAATTATGATGGTAAAAACGTTCCTTGCTCTAAACGTGGAAGACTTTTCTTAACGGGTTTTACTAGTCACACTTGGAATCACCATAAGCTGTAAGTCCCATGCCTCCTCTTAGTGCAATATAACAACATCGTCTGGAAAGACGGAAAGGTGCCGACTCAGCACAACTTTAGCAAATGCTTCCTGCAAGCAATCTTAGGCTTCCTGCAAGTAGTCAACCCTCCACATCTGTTCTCTCTAAACTACAGGGTCATCCAAAATTATTGTTGCGATTTTAAACTGTTCTAATAAAAGAAGTATTTAATAGATATACGTGTAAAGTGGAAGTCACCGTGGCAGAGCGGCTAGATTGGAAGGTCGTGGGTTCGCACCCTGGCATAGGCGGACTTTTTTCAAAAATGACTATGGCTCTCAGTTCGGCCCAGCCTTGAGTGGGCACCGGGTGCAGTCCCGGGAAGTAAAGGCGACCGGGCTCATGCTGATCACATCATCCATCTTGTACCGATTGGTCTATAAAATATAGGTCTAGCCCTATATGCCCTATACACCTAAAGACGTGGAAAAGGGACCTTTGCTTACGTTTACTACACGTGTAAAGTAAAGGACCCTTTTCTTCGTTTTTAGACATATTGGCACTTATATTTTTTAGACCATCGGTACTCGGAAGGTGATGTGGCCAACATCATGGTGGCCGCCTTTACTTTCCAAGACTTTACCTGGTACTTAATTAAAGCTGGGTTGTCCTTGAAGCTAAAGTCCTTTTTTAAAAGAAAAAAAAAAAAAAAAGAAGGTTCGGCAGTGTCCGGACCTGAATCCACGACCTTCCGATTCTTGTCTAGTCGCTACACCTCAGAGACTCCCACATACACAAGTGTTTTCACATGTGTGTGTGTGTGTGTGTGGGTGTGATTCTTGTCTAGTCGCTACACCTCAGAGACTCCCACATACATAAGTGTTTTCACATGTGTGTGTGTGTGTGTGTGTGTGTGTGTGTGGGTGTGATTCTTGTCTAGTCGCTACACATCAGAGACTCCCACATACATAAGCGTTTTCACATGTGTGTGTGTGATTCTTGTCTAGTCGCTACACCTCAGAGACTCCCACATACATAAGCGTTTTCACATGTGTGTGTGTGTGTGTGTCTGTGTGTGATTCTTGTCTAGTCGCTACACCTCAGAGACTCCCACATACACAAGTGTTTTCACATGTGTGTGTGTGTGTGTGTGTGTGTGATTCTTGTCTAGTCGCTACACCTCAGAGACTCCCACATACATAAGCGTTTTCACATGTGTGTGTGTGTGTGTGTGTGTGTGTGATTCTTGTTTAGTCGCTACACCTCAGAGACTCCCACATACATAAGTGTTTTCACATGTGTGTGTGTGATTCTTGTCTAGTCGCTACACCTCAAAGACTCCCACATACACAAGCGTTTTCACATGTGTGTGTGTGTGTGTGTGTGTGTGTGTGATTCTTGTCTAGTCGCTACACCTCAGAGACTCCCACATACACAAGTGTTTTCACATGTGTGTGTGTGTGTGTGTATGTGTATGATTCTTGTCTAGTCGCTACACCTCAGAGACTCCCACATACACATATGTTTCCACGTGTGTGTGTGTGTGTGTGTGTGATTCTTGTCTAGTCGCTACACCTCAGAGACTCCCACATATACAAGTGTTTCCACGTGTGTGTGTGTGTGTGTGTGTGTGTGTGTGATTCTTGTCTAGTCGCTACACCTCAGAGACTCCCACATACATAAGCGTTTTCACATGTGTGTGTGTGTGTGTGTGTGATTCTTGTCTAGTCGCTACACCTCAGAGACTCCCACATACACAAGTGTTTTCACATGTGTGTGTGTGTGTGTATGTGTATGATTCTTGTCTAGTCGCTACACATCAGAGACTCCCACATACATAAGTGTTTTCACATGTGTGTGTGTGTGTGTGTGTGTGTATGATTCTTGTCTAGTCGCTACACATCAGAGACTCCCACATACATAAGTGTTTTCACATGTGTGTGTGTGTGTGATTCTTGTCTAGTCGCTACACCTCAGAGACTCCAACATACACAAGCGTTTTCACATGTGTGTGTGTCATTCTTGTCTAGTCGCTACACCTCAGAGACTCCCACATACACAAGCGTTTTCACATGTGTGTGTGTGTGTGTGTGTGTGATTCTTGTCTAGTCGCTACACCTCAGAGACTTCCACATACACAAGCGTTTTCACATGTGTGTGTGTGTGTGTGTGTGTGTGTGTGTGTGTGTGTGATTCTTGTCTAGTCGCTACACCTCAGAGACTCCCACATACACAAGTGTTTTCACATGTGTGTGTGTGTGTGTGTGTGGGTGTGATTCTTGTCTAGTCGCTACACCTCAGAGACTCCCACATACATAAGTGTTTTCACATGTGTGTGTGTGTGTGTGTGTGTGTGTGGGTGTGATTCTTGTCTAGTCGCTACACATCAGAGACTCCCACATACATAAGCGTTTTCACATGTGTGTGTGTCATTCTTGTCTAGTCGCTACACCTCAGAGACTCCCACATACACAAGCGTTTTCACATGTGTGTGTGTGTGTGTGTGTGATTCTTGTCTAGTCGCTACACATCAGAGACTCCCACATACACAAGCGTTTTCACATGTGTGTGTGTGTGTGTGTGTGTGTGTGTGTGTGATTCTTGTCTAGTCGCTACACCTCAGAGACTCCCACATACACAAGTGTTTTCACATGTGTGTGTGTGTGTGTGGGTGTGATTCTTGTCTAGTCGCTACACCTCAGAGACTCCCACATACATAAGTGTTTTCACATGTGTGTGTGTGTGTGTGTGTGGGTGTGATTCTTGTCTAGTCGCTACACATCAGAGACTCCCACATACATAAGCGTTTTCACATGTGTGTGTGTGTGATTCTTGTCTAGTCGCTACACCTCAGAGACTCCCACATACACAAGTGTTTTCACATGTGTGTGTGTGTGTATGTGTATGATTCTTGTCTAGTCGCTACACCTCAGAGACTCCCACATACACATATGTTTCCACGTGTGTGTGTGTGTGTGTGTGTGATTCTTGTCTAGTCGCTACACATCAGAGACTCCCACATATACAAGTGTTTCAGTCTAGTCGCTACACCTCAGAGACTCCCACATACACAAGTGTTTTCACATGTGTGTGTGTGTGTATGTGTATGATTCTTGTCTAGTCGCTACACATCAGAGACTCCCACATACATAAGTGTTTTCACATGTGTGTGTGTGTGTGTATGATTCTTGTCTAGTCGCTACACATCAGAGACTCCCACATACATAAGTGTTTTCACATGTGTGTGTGTGTGTGTGTGTGATTCTTGTCTAGTCGCTACACCTCAGAGACTCCAACATACACAAGCGTTTTCACATGTGTGTGTGTGTGTGTGATTCTTGTCTAGTCGCTACACCTCAGAGACTCCCACATACACAAGCGTTTTCACATGTGTGTGTGTGTGTGTGTGTGTGTGTGTGTGTGTGTGTGATTCTTGTCTAGGAGCTACACCTCAGAGACTCCCACATACACAAGCGTTTTCACATGTGTGTGTGTGTGTGTGATTCTTGTCTAGTCGCTACACCTCAGAGACTCCCACATACACAAGTGTTTTCACATGTGTGTGTGTGTGTGTATGTGTGTGATTCTTGTCTAGTCGCTACACCTCAGAGACTCCCACATACACAAGTGTTTTCACATGTGTGTGTGTGTATGTGTATGATTCTTGTCTAGTCGCTACACATCAGAGACTCCCACATACATAAGTGTTTTCACATGTGTGTGTGTGTGTGTGTATGATTCTTGTCTAGTCGCTACACATCAGAGACTCCCACATACATAAGTGTTTTCACATGTGTGTGTGTGTGTGATTCTTGTCTAGTCGCTACACCTCAGAGACTCCCACATACACAAGCGTTTTCACATGTGTGTGTGTGTGTGTGTGTGTGTGTGTGTGTGTGTGATTCTTGTCTAGTCGCTACACCTCAGAGACTCCCACATACGCAAGTGTTTTCACATGTGTGTGTGTATGTGTGTGTGTATGTGTGTGTATGTGTGTATGTGTGTGAATGTATGTGTATGTGTGTGTGTATGTGTGTGTATGTGTGTGTATATATGTGTGTATGTGTGTGTATGTGTGTGTATGTGTGTGTATGTATGTATGTGTGTGTATGTGTGTATATGTGTGTATATGTGTGTATGTGTGTGTATGTGTGTATGTGTGTGTATGTGTGTATGTGTGTGTATGTGTATGTGTGTGTATGTGTGTATGTATGTATATGTGTCATTGTATGTGAGTGTATGTGTGTATGTGTGTATGTGTGTGTGTATGTATGGGGGAAACAGCAAGTAAGAAGAAGGAAGACATGCTTAACTAACAACAGGGAGGAGGACGAGCGGTCTGAACTGGATGGAAGCATCTAGACCAGAAATGGCGCAAATACTCGAATTTAGTCACGAAAGTGACGCAAATAACCCAGACCACAAATATAGGCGGAGACTGTTAGCAGCCTCGGCTAGCTAGCAGCAGTCTGAAAGTGGTCGACCATTTAATTTTTTTCTCTCAAAAGGACTAGGACTAGGACGCGTGTGTGTGTGTGTGTGTGTGTGTGTGTGTGTGTGTGTGTGTGTGTGTGTGTGTGTGTGTGTGTGTGTGATAGCGAGGGTGGGCAGTACGCGTGTTCATCCAAATGTTTTTTTTCTGACTTGTCCTCTAAACGTTAGAGGTTTCAGAATTTTTTGCATTTTTTTCCCCCACTAATAGTTGTGCAACTGAGGCTGGCGAACTTCACAGGTAATTTCGTGCGAAAATTACAGATGAATTACGCTGTTATCAGTTCCTGTGAGCATATTAAGCAGGTTCATTCTGAACAAATTAAAAGATGCTAATGACAGGAATTTAGAAGTGAACAGGCAGAAATCCCATCAAATAAATCGTGCACTTCCAGGTCACGTTGTACCTGAAATTAAAAGTCAGCCTTAAAGCTAAGTCTCCTTTTTGTATTGAATTTTGTGGTCTTTGATAAGTCAGATCATGAAAAGTGTTGACTGGAAATCTCTTTAAAAATTAACGAGGCTCTGTAAGATTTCGCAGAAATCCATTACCTTAATAAATAAGTTCTCTATAAGCCTTTATTACATAAAAGCAACGAATGAAAACATGAAAATAAAAGTTCTTCCTGCAGCAGAACTAAGAGATAGATGAGAAATAATAACACAAGAGTAACAAACATCTTTTTTGTTGTTGTTGTTGTTGTTGTTATTCTTATTTGCTTGCTGTTAGCAAATCTGCTTGCAGAGTGGAGTTCAAAGATATCTAAAAACCGAGGTCATTGTTTAACTCAGTGATTCCCAAACTGTGCGCCGCGGCGCTCCTGGGAGCCACGACCACTTCACAGGGACGCCGCGAAATATTCGAAAATACGCCAGTTTTTTTTTTTTTTCTTTCTATTTCTTACATACGAATAGTCATTCTTTCACTTAGGTTAGGGCGCCGTGGACAAATTTTAATTGAAAAAAGGCGGCGCGACTAAGAAATGTTTGGGAAACACTGATTTGACTAAAGTCATGTGGGTGTTGAAAGCAAGGGGAAAATTACCAAGTTATGCATCTCAAGAAAATCATTGATGAGAAAAAAAAAAAAAAAAACTCCGTCCAAAAAAAATGTCTTACGGTTTGGAGAAAATAATAAAAAAGGAGACCATGATTCCAGAAATAAGAGGCAGAGGTCGACCATCAGGATGGTGGATACGGAATATCAAGAACATCACGAACATTAAAGTTGGCGTGGGACCAAGTGGATTTTCAGTTATAAGAGCAACGTTCTCAAAAGATCGGCAACCTCATGTTGATGGTAACTAAAGAGTTTACTGATTACTTACTGGTTCAAGAATCGACATCACAGCACACCGGGTATACTCACACAAACTGAAACTCTCATCAAATGTTTTAGGGTGAGATGTTAACTATTCCTGTAGCACACTGATCACACACACGTCGTTCTCTTCCTCATATCCGTCCCTCCTTGCCGGATCCACTCCTAATTCTTTGTTCACACATTCTTGCATATGTTATTTTATCCAATCGTGTGTCTAGGGTCAGCACTCGTTCATATATGGTCTTCAGAATATCTTCCTTGTCCAGTAGGAGTGTTCTCGTAGCTTTCGCTTTTGTAGCCATCTTTCATTATCTCGCACTCTTGTATATACCGGACAGTAAATCCCCAGCCAGATCTTACATCCCGATAAACAGAACCAACGGTATACACTACTGCATTCCCTCGTGTGGGTTCCGGGGCCTCATTGTGGGGAAACAAGAATAGACCCACTGCCTCCCCAAAAGCATGTCGAAAAAGTCGACTAATTGGGGAGCTTCCTTTGATGTCGGAGTGCATCTGCCGGAGAGGCAAGGAACCCACAGTCTGTATTCAAGAGAATGAGATCTGTAAAATTGATGCACACGCAACACTCAGGTTCTGGAGCAGGACTGCAGTTCATTAGTGGACGAGCAACCATAACTTTCCGCCAGAGTGTATAGCTGGTGAACACGAAGAAGAAGAAGAAGACTACTGCATAATCTAGTCCACCCATTTCATATACCAGTGGTTGTACTTCAAATTCTGTCATACCCTTGCCGTCTACATTCTCTTTCTAAGGCGGTAAATGTGAAGACAAGAAAAATGGCCTACAGAAACAGGAATTATTTAAGCTATGATACAGCAGACTAAATACCTGGTCCTCGCTGACATTGCCACATTGCCAAACTGCCACATTTCCACATTGCCAAACTGCCACATTTCCACGTTGCCACATTGCCACATTTCCACACGCAATATTGCCACATTGACAAAACTGCCACATTTCCAGATTGCAATATTGCCACATTGACAAAACTGCCACATTTCCACGTTGCAATATTGCCACATTGACAAAACTGCCACATTTCCACATTGCAATATTGCCACATTGGCAAAACTGCCACATTTCCACATTTCTACATTGCAATATTGCCAAACTGCCTCACTTTAACATTGCAATATTGCCAAACTGCCAAATTTCCACATTGCAATATTGCCAAACTGCCACATTTCCACATTGCTACATTGCCAAACTGCCACATGTTTCACACCTATCATCAGATCCAAGATGAATTAAACACACTTGATGCTGAATCCAACAAGCCAACAATATTACGTATCAACTTACACCAGTCGCAACACTCGCCGTTTCCAATACAGCCACAAAAAGACAAACTACGAATCCAATCTTCATTCCAACATCACAGCGTAACAAGCATCCAAGCACGACTCGTCCACCAGACAGAGACGCCTAGCGGAACAAAACAGGTATTGACAGAAGAAGAAGATTATGCCCTAGAACAGTTTTTATAAGGAGTACCTTTGGGTTGCAAGCCTTTCACAGGGGTCGCCAAAGACCATCAGAAAACACATTTTCACTGAAGTTTTGAAGTAGCAATGAAATAATGTTACGGTTGGGGGTCACAATAACAGGAGAACCTGTATTAAAGGGTAGCGGCATTAGGGAGGTTGAGAACGATTAGATTTAGCATTCCTGTTGGAAAATTAATGAGAGTAAATCAAGAAAATAATAACCCTTCACTTGTGAAACTTCACAGCAAGACGTGCGAGATTTGTTTAGAAAGCAACGCAATGATGACCGAAGAGATAGTAGTAACATTTAAATGGGAACAAATATGTAACTGTCACGCCTAATCAGCACTTTTTAAATAGTCGAAAACACAGAGAATGCTTAACACTTTTTTCTTACTGCCCAGGGGCTGTAAACTTCAGCGAAAAGTTCTGTTTGATCGTCCATTTCCGGATTTTGGGTTTGTTCCAGAGCTTGAACCGGCTAGTTTGTATGCATATTGTCGGTTCCTTGTCTCTCAATTGGATGCACTCCGACATCAAAGGAAGCACGCCTAATTAAAAAGTCGTCTTTTTTGGCTTTTCCGTTGGGGGTGGGGGAGGGACAGGTGTCCCTTTTGTAGAATTTTGTATCCGCAACCTATTGAGAAATCAAAACAAATTTTAGCCAGTTAAACAATGCCTATATTTGTCTTTCACTGATAGCTGTTAAAAAAAAAAAGAGAAATATTGTAACAGAAATTCAAAAAGCATATCAAGTATTCATAACTGGTTGCAGGATAATTGCAATATATAACGGAGCTTAACAGATGTGACTTTTACATGTCAGTGAGATATGGGGCAACTGTGCACGACTGAAACAATTATACAGTAGGATTATATCGGAGCCTCAGACGGTGACCAAATAACATGCAGTTCCGGTCCAGACAGGGGTGTGACTGAAACTGATTATCCGTCCTAATATAAAGTTGCATAAAAGAAGAAGAAGAAGAAGAAGAAGAAGAAGAAGAAGAAGAAGAAGAAGAAGAAGAAGAAAGAAGAAGAAGAAGAAGAAGAAGAAGAAAAGAAGAAGAAGAAGAAGAAGAAGAAGAAGAAGAAGAAGAAGAAGAAGAAGAAAAGAAGAAGAAGAAGAAGAAGAAGAAGAAGAAGAAGAAGAAGAAGAAGTAAAGAAAAGAAAAAAGAACAAGAAGAAAAAGAAGAAGAAAAAGAAAAAGAGAAAGAAGAAGAAGAAGAAGAAGAAAAAGAAGAAGAAGAAGAAGAAGAAGAAGAAGAAGAAGAAGAAGAAGAAGAGGAAGAAGAGAGGAGGAAGGTGCGGCATTAAGAAGAGGTATTTAAAATATAATGTATTAGGAAAAACGAAACAATTTTAGGGAAATTAATCATATAAAAACCCTTTTTAAATGCTTTGTCCAAGATACAGGCCTCCGGCTGATTATGTGGTAATTAGAAAACCTACTACGACAAACATGTACAGGAATAAGTGTGATACATCTATACTCCACATGGGACGTCTTCATACTATACAAACTTGGTGCAATGTTTTCAGATCTAACGTCGAAAATCTGTACAGATATGGTTTACTCGCGTGCAGTGGAAACAAGTCTTGCAATTTAAACCAGTAGAAACGCCGCAGAAACTCGATATTATAACTACATATAATGACTGGGTATCCCCTAGAGAGGGGAATAAAGTAATGATTTGAGAAGTTTTTAAAGAAATGAGAGAGAGAGAGAGCTGTCGGTTTTATGAGTTGTATTGCGTTTTCGTGTACATGCCGGGAGAGTTGTCTGTCATCAATCCTTAGAAGTGAAAGGAGTGTAATTTAAGTCGATTAAAAGGACTCTTATCTTGTCATCTGCTTGTGGGATGCAATGTTTCGTTATTTGAAGCCCCACCCTGGCTCCTGCCAGGAGCCGGCCGCAATATAGCCTTGCCATAAATATGGTCTAATGGCTGAACGCGGTTTCTGGGACCTCTCCACGGGTGATCCTCATCCACCTGGTGGCACTTTGTGTAATCGGGTGTTTATCGCTCGTGTGATGTCCTGGTGGGGTAAAAGAAGATAGCTAGATAGATTATATAAGAAGGCCCGATGTCATACGTACCAGATCAATTATATAAGGTTGTTGGAATTTAATTGTGTGTGTGTCGGTATGTGTGTGTGTGTGTGTGTAGGAAAGACGACGAGGAAAAGAAACTGCACTGTATTGCACTTTGCCTCCATAATGATTAACATAAAAAAACATAACCCTCGACCCGTTAGAGTCGTGGAGGTGAATTGATGGAAGCACTAGCAGTTGAGAATGGTCAGGAATAGTTTTAATCTATTCATCGCCCAGCTAGTTGTCGAATGAAGTTGATTTTCAACGATGACGCCTGGTCTCGCAGTGTGTTTAAGGAGGCATGCACCTTATGGTTTGCCAGATCAAATTGTGTATGGTTTGCTGACTGGGGACACTTTGTATGGCTACTGCATTCACTTAAAGTATCTAGCGTATCTGACTCAGTTTGTGACTGAAATCACTGGCAAAGGCGGTTGAGCAATTATGGGCTAAGCTCGTTTGCTGTGATGCCGGAACCGTAACGACTAACTAACTAGCACATAAAACCTGTCATCTTCCTCTGTCTTCCGCTTGATGAACAAGTGTATGATAATTTAGTCCTGTCCATTTCTTGATGTTGTCATTCCACGTTCTTTTTTGCTCTCCTCTTCTTCGACTACCCCTCAGTGTTCCTTGAAGCACCGTCTTTGCAATCGAATTATGTCGATTACAGTCCGCGGGATTAACGCCTCCAGGATGAGAATCCCGGGAGGCCCCGTTCAACAGTAAAATTATGTTGGGGCCTCCGACGATTACAAAACAATAGAGAGTCAGGACCAGACTGGGGTGTGATTGAAATCGGTGATCCGACTTCACATATACTGGCAACAGAACATTGTTTGGTTCTCTTCTGTTAAGTCACAACATCACGCGAGATTTAGGGATATCCCATAGTATAAGGGGAGTTAGGGTTAGAGCTGGTGTTAAATGAACTACTTCTTTCTCTTCACGTCCATGGATTTTTCTTATTATCCATTGCAGACTAGTTAGTGCTAGAAGCCAAGTTTCTTATAAAAAGAAAGAAAGAAAGAAAGAAAGAAAGAAAGAAAGAAAGAAAGAAAGAAAGAAAGAAAGAAAGAAAGAAAGAAAGAAAGAAAGAAAGAAAGAAAGAAAGAAAGAAAGAAAGAAAGAAGGAAAGAAACCCGTCACCATAAGGGTTCGAACCATAGAATATGTGTGGTCAGTTTTCTTTCGGGTTGTCTCCTCCGAGCAGATACCTGGTCTCTTTCTTAAATGTTCGTGTTCTAGACAAAGCATTATAATCTGCTGTGTTTGTAATTTGCTGCTGTGTTTGTTATTCGACCTATACATTTTAAATATAAATTTAAATAAACTATGGTGCCATTTCAATGGTTTGAGATGTATTTTGTCCGTATTCCATAGTTGTGGATTTCAAACTGTACGATAGACATGGCCAAAAAAGACAATTTTTTGGAGGGCCTAGTTAGTCATGTTCTTAGTATACTTAGGGGGCAGCGTGGTTTCGAAGCATAGTGTCCGTCTCGATGCTAGAGGTTTCGGGTTCAATCCTGGGATTTTTTTACGTGGACTTGGACTTCTAGTAATTTCTCTTGATCTATGGGTGGGGAAATTGGACGCCAGTGTGCATTGTTGTGCACGTAAAAAATCCCTTGGCAGTTGGAAATCAAAAAGAGTTGCCTAACGGCGCTGCCCGGGCAAAATTTTGAGTTGAAAATCTAATCAAAATATTTCAAGATCTTCGCCGGTGCTACAGAGTCTGTGCAATGTTCTGAGCTTCTCCGGGCCCAGACTTGAGTTAGAAGAAGAACGGAGCACTTGTGAGTTACAACTCGTGCCATAGTGTTGATCCGTTGTTCAAAACCTCAAAACCTGTCAGCAGTTATAATAGTTATTATAATAGTTATTTTAATAACTGCTGACAAAGAGCAAGCTACTGCGTTCCATACCACCATGAACCAGTCACGCAGAAACATCACATTATCGTTACAACACGAACATGACGGCACTTTACCATTCCTTGATGTACTTATTGCGCGTAGAGAGGATGGCAGTATTCAAAGATCAGTGTACCGAAAAGAAACATGGACCGGCCAGTATCTAAACTTTTACAGGTTCATACCTATTCAGTACAAACGTGGCGTAGTGAGAAGCTTGTTCAACCGGGCCAGAAAGATTTGCACCGAAGACATGCTGGCTGCAGAAATTAAAACTCTCAATTCAACATTACTACTGAATGGGTACCCCATAGGTTTCATCAAACGTCATTGCACCCCACCCAACCCTACCCCGAACGAAATTACAGTATCTAAACTACGAGTATATATCCAACTTACTTATCGAGGTGATGACATCATGCAGCGTCTGCAGGACCGACTGAAAACAACAGTTGGCCAAACATTCTTGGCGGCTGTTCCAGTAGTGAGGTACAAGACCACTCCTATCCCAACCCCACCTATTAAACAGCTACTTTTCCGTACACCAAATCTAATTGTATTTACTAATTTACATGTAAGTGCCAGTAGACTTACATCGGTCGAACGGAGAGACAGCTTGGAAACAGAGTGGTAGAGCAGATTCCGAAATGGCTACAGACACAGCTGAGTGATTCTTCTATGGTGTCGAGACCAGTCAAGAGGAAAGAACCCGCTTCTTACATAGGACGGCATCTACTGAATTCCGGACACATAATTGACACAGACACTGCTTTCCGTGTGGTTTACCACACTCCGAACAGGAGACTTTTGAGAATCGTAGAAGCCATAAAAATAAAAATCAAAAACCCTCTTCTTTGTAAACAGACGGAATTTGTCGTACATTTAAAGTTACCCTAGTAGTCAGTGACTACGGTAAGCTTCCGGCGGCCTTGATAGAGAGACAATGTATCGGAGAAACTATTTGCATTTCAGTTGAATTTATTCAGTTGTATGCTTAATTTTATATTGATGTAGCTCTGTAGTAACGCATCTGATGAGATACAGCAAAATATGCCTGGCAATAAATTGTGCAATGTATTGTTTGTATCCGCATTATTTAAATCAATTGTCTGTTTGTTTTTTACATACCTGATGGCTTGAAACTCTGAGAATGATAAAATTACAATCTGAATGGCAAGCCAAATGGTGAATCTCAGATACCCTGTTCTATCCTCTAAAGAAGTTATAATTAGGACACAAATAACGGTTACACCACCAGATTTGACCCGTTGTCCTTCGCCGGTAAATATCCGAGGTCGTATGTATGTCTGCGTTAATCAAAAACTGAAATATCTTTCTTTTGTTCGCAGATTCGGCAACACCATGGTGATCTATGTCCTACCAGCCATCATTCTCCCCGGACTTGTACTCAATTTGGTTTCCTGCCTGGTGTTCACCTCAAAAGAACTCAAGAACTTCTCCTCCAGCATCTACATCTTCGCCCTGCTCGTTTCTGATACAGGCGTTCTCATTGGATTACTGTTTGTATGGCTAGAAGCGATTGGCTATCAAGTCAACCACCTCAATGGCGTCTGTCAAGGCTTGGTGTTTTTCACTTATGTCTTTAGTTTTCTGTCAGTATGGTACGTTGTTTGTATCACTGTAGAAAATTACATCACAATCTGCCATCCCATATCCTTTATGGTCATGTGCACCAAACGAAGAGCTGTCATTGTGGTCACCTGTATTCTGTTGTTGTCCCTACTTCTGTACATCATCACGCCCATAGCGACGGGAGTGGCCTCCCCTCGCAGTGACAAGGAAGTAGGGAAATGCTGGGTCCGAAGCGAGTGGATGTCCGTCATGCACATGATGACCTACCTGGACTCACTGGTCACTCTGCTGGTTCCGCTCATTGCTGTAACTGGAATGCTCATCACGATCGTGCTGTCCATCATTCACAGATCAAGATGGAAGAAACGTCTAAGCAGTCTTCCGGTATTGGAGACAGCAGAAATGACACCAATTACCGACTCCAAGAGGACAGGCGCTCATGCCAGTGCTCAGTTTCGCGTAGCTAAAATGCTCTTCGCACTGTCTGTGTCGTATGTTATAATGAATTCTCCAAGCCAAGTTAGCAGGCTCTACTACCTGATCCGACCTCGAAATCCTGGAGACAGTGAGATGACACATTCTGAAGGTCTCATTCAGTTGGTGCTGCTGTATATTAGTTATGCCCATCACGCCTCCAAGTTTTGGATTTTTGTTATTGTTAGCAAAAACTTCCTCAAAAATTTAAAGCAGACAGTAGCAGAGTTAACGAAGTGCCGGTGTTAAAATCTACAAATGGTTGTTATACTCAACGAAACAAACTGCAGACATCGACGAAATATTTCACCGGTATCTGACCCTAGGGAAAATTCCATAACATACAGGGAGGCTGTCTCAAAGCAATTATTACTCACATTAGGACAAAGCGACAGAATGAGATGAGCTGACATCATCATCAACATCATAATCTCAGGTCCTTCACAGAACGTCGTTTTCGTCACGGAACCCCTGAAATGATCTCTTTCTTTAACTAGTTCTCCAGCCCTATGTGCTTTAATAGCCAGTCTATCTTCTATGCCCTGTACCTACTATCCTGGAGGTCCTCCTCTGCATCGTTTTTAAGAAACGGTACCCTCCATCGCCGTTCTCTCCGGGTCATCATCAAATTTAACATGGTCAGAATAACTTAACTTTCACACTCAGGGTTGAGGCGAAACCAGCATGTAATCAAACAGCTACTGGTATCATCAGAACTAGAACTCAAGCTGGCTGCAGAAGATGGGAAAGAAGCGCTTATTCGAATGTCCCCCGTGCTATAGTGTCTATTATTGACTCATCTGAACACAACATAGTTTTATTAAAGTCAATGTTTAAGTTACAAAAAAAAAAAAAAAAAGGGGGGGGGGGAAGTTTATTCAGTAGCTTCCCGTGTGGAATCCGGGTCCTCGCTGTGGGGAAGAAGGAACAGACCTGTTGAATCCTAACAAAATGTCGTAAAAAGTCACTAGTTGTGGGTGTTTGCCTCAAAGTCGGAATGCCTCTCGTAAGAGGCGTGAAACCAGCAGTCTTCCTACAAATAAGCCCTTATGTAAACGGGTGTACACGCAAAATTCAACTCCTGGAACAAGACTAATGTTCGGAACAACAAAACCTGCTGAAGGCTGAAAAGAAAAATATATTAACACTATTAAAGAATCCAGACTAAGAATTCGGGCATTAACCGGAAATGCGTCAGCATACGAACTGATACATATAATTCAGATGATGTTCTCAACCTGTGGGTCGCAACCACAAACGGCCTTTTCACAGAGGTCGCCAAAGACCATCGGAAAACATATGAAGTTATGAAGTAGCAACATAAATAATTGTATGACTGGGGGTCGCACAAGACTTGGAACTGTATTTTTTTTGTTTTTTTTTTTTTTTTTTGTTTTGTTTTTGTTTTTTGTTTTTTGGTTCACCAACTGTAAACTGGCGGAAAGTTCTGGTTGTTCATCCACTTTCAGACTACAGTCCTGTTCCAGAACCTGAGTGTTGCGTGTTCATCCGTTTTACAGATCTGACTCATTTGTATGCAGACTGCTGGTTCCTTGCCTCTCAGGCAGATGCACTCCGACTTCGAAGAAAGCACCCAATTAGTCGACTCTTACGACATGCTTTTGGGTAGGCAGTGGTTCTATTCTTGTTTTCCCTATAATAGGGCCCCGGAACACACGGGGAGAAACTGTATTAAATTGTGGCGTTAAGAAGGTTGAAAACAACTGATATAACTGGAGATTGTAAGCTAAGAAAAAGTATTATCGCCCACGCCATTCGAAAGATATTTGATGATGATGGTGATGATGATGATGAAAGTATAAACATGAAATTACCAGTTTGTGTTTACATCATTTGATTTTAAAGCGACACTTAATACACACACACACACACACACACACACACGCGCGCGCGCACACACGCACACACACACACACCAACACCCAAACACTCTACAACCCACCCACCCACACACACACACACACACATATTGATGGAATAACGTTTCGAAATAAATTTCTTGGAAATTCATAAAAACAGAGAAAGCAATATTATATGGTACGAAATATAAAATTTGTTATTACATTTGCGCTACGTGTAAGAATATGACTCCGTCGGGGTTGACTTTTTGTTGACAACTATAGACATGTAATTCAATCTCTCTCTCTCTCTCTCTCTCTCTCTCTCTCTCTCTCTCTCTCTCTCTCTCTCTCTCTCTCTCTCTCTCTCTCTCTCTCTCTCTCTCTCTCTCTCTCTCTCTCTCTCTCTACCAGAATATTCGAGGCAAACAACAAAGCACACTGAAAAAAAATAGACAAGTAAGTTTATTTACTCTCTCTCTCTTTTACACACACGCACACCAGAAAAAGTAGGGCGAATGACAGCTGCACGTCAATAACTACAGACAGTAACTAAATTGGGACCTCGTTAGCGCAGTCGATAAGATACTGGCTCTCAAATACAGCTTTCGACTCGCTGCAGTCCACGGGCGGGGTTTAAAACTGGGCGGTTCCCGGTGTTCACCCAGCCTCTAGCTAGGAAATCGGTACTAGAGTTAACACTCTGGGGTAAATAGAGGAACGTAGCTGTAGCTACGGAGTTGCGTTTAGATGCGACACAGGCGGACAGTTTCGTATCAGCTGTCCGTACTGGTGGCAGAGCACTTATGGTTTATAACCGTGTGCAATGACGCTGATTCACATCTCCCGACTTAACCTTATCCTTAGTAACAAAATCAATTCTGCTGCATCGATTTGAAAGATGAATAACATAACATGGTTACTATTAAACTGCAATAATACATAACACAAATCACCACTAAGAGTTGAGTTGAATTGAGTCAAGAGTTGACATCACAGCACTCAGGGCATTGCCATGCGTGCTCCGTCCTCACCTTCAGCAGCCAGCGCAGAGTTCCAGTACTAGTGGTACGGGTCATAATCTTGTTATATGTCCGTCTTGCCTTTCCTCTGAGTGTAGTGAGCCGGCCAGACCCTCTGGTTACACACAGGTGATTCATTCTCTCCAGACCATAATAATCTTCTTTCGCTTCTGATTCGGCAGCTTGTTCCCAAAGGGCCTTGACCACATCTACCTTGTCATGTATCAATTCACCACCCAGTGGTACGGATCCAGTCAACCTGTTTGCCTGTTCAATACCCACCATGCCGGCATGCCTGGAGAAAAGATCCAAAGTATGCTCACTACCCGTGACTTTCCAAGTGAAGCTTGCCACTCTGCTCGAAGCATCGCTGTCTTTACATTATCACCACTAAGAAGATAAGTGAATGTGATTAAATGAAAAATCACTAAAGCGGACACCATTCCACAACACGAATCTCATACACTAATGTCATCAAATAAATTGCCACTTTAGACAGTTAAAAGAAAAAGAAAAGGAGGAGGAATAATCATAATAATAATAATAATAATAATAATAATAATAATAATAATAATAATAATAATAATAATAATAAGAAGAAGAAGAAGAAGAAGAAGAAGAAGAAAAACTGGTATTGCAACTCTGTGCTTGCTGCTGAGGAGGGTGACAGGGCGCTTATGGAAATGCCCCGAGTGCTGTGAAAACGGTTCTTGATTCAATTCAAATCACATGGAAAATTAACGACAAAAATACTCTCATGCAGATAAAAAGTTTGAATTCTTACTTTGTTTTTGGACCTCGCTGCATGTATCTGATGTGTACAAATATTTTAATGCTAGGAATAATGCCAGTATTACAGGTCATCAAAGAACAACAAATGAAGGGGTTTGGACACCTAACAAGAATGCCCTGGTACTGTATACCACAGCGAGCCACACTAAAACGTTACAACGGGTATAGAGCGAGTGGAAGACATCGGAAAATATGGAGTGATGGCATTAAGAACAGCCTTACAAAATGAACATTAGTCTTAATAGTGCTCTTGACATAGCTCATCAACAAAGGTTACATCCCCCCCCCCCCCACCCACCCCCCTCACATCCCGACTCTTCGATGAGTATACAAGGTAGAAGAGAAGAAGAAGAAGAAGAAGAAGAAGAAGAAGAAGAAGAAGAAGAAGAAGAAGAAGAAGAAGAAGAAGAAGAAGAAGAAGAAGAAGAAGAAGAAGAAGAAGAAGAAGAAGAAGAAGAAGAAGAAGAAGAAGAAGAAAAGCAACAACAACAACAACAACAAATATTTTATTTCTTTTAGAGTTGGTTCTCATTTATTAAAAACATAAACCGCGGTGGCTGAGTGGTAGTAGTGGCTTTACGCTTGCCTGCCGGTCCGACGTTCTTTGGTTCAAATCCGTGTTGAAACGATTTGTTTAATAAACAAAATTACGTTAAAGTCACGTCGCCCCAGTCTAATCTGGTAAAATCCTGGGAAGTAAAAGCGGTCAGGATAACATTGGCCACATCACTCATCTAGTTCCGACTGGTCTACAAATATATGTCTAACATAACATGCATACTAATGGTCCTATACGTTCATATGTTATTAATTTTAAAATTTTCCCCGCGTAACTGTTGTGAAATATAAAAATAAATGAATATAAATACATACAATTGTTGACTCTCTTTTTCAACATCCTCTCACCGTCGTTACCATAATTATAATCATAACCACCACTACCCCATTGTCGTAATTATCATTGAAATGATAATCATTACTACTACTATCACCATAACCACATTATCATCATATCATCAGTATCTACATTACCATCATCAAGATCAGCAGCATCAAGTGCCATCTTCGCGATAAAGGTCGGCATTTGGCATCTGCCCCTAGAACATAACTCATACGTGGAATGATAATGACGATGATGAGGATGTTAAAAGGCAGAAGGAGCAAAAGAAGAAGGATGAGGAGGAGGAGGAGAAGAAGAAGAAGAAGAAAAGAAGAAGAAGAAGAAGAAGAAGAAGAAGAAGAAGAAGAAGAAGAAGAAGAAGAAGAAGAAGAAGAAGAAGAAGAAGAAGAAGAAGAAGAAGAAGAAGAAGAAGAAGAAGAAGAAGAAGAAGAAGAAGAAGAAGAAGAAGAAGAAGAAGAAGAAGAAGAAGAAGTAGAAGAAGAAGAAGAAGAAGAAGAAGAAGAAGAAGAAGAAGAAGAAGAAGAAGAAGAAGAAGAAGAAGAAGAAGAAGAAGAAGAAGAAGAAGAAAAGAAGAAGAAGAAGAAGAAGAAGAAGAAGAAGAAGAAGAAGAAGAAGAAGAAGAAGAAGAAGAAGAAGAAGAAGAAGAAGAAGAAGAAGAAGAAGAAGAAGAGGAAGAAGAAGAAGAAGAAGAAGAAGAAGAAGAAGAAGAAGAAGAAGAAGAAGAAGAAGAAGAAGAAGAAGAAGAAGAAGAAGAAGAAGAAGAAGAAGAAGAAGAAGAAGAAGGACGGGGAGGAGGACGAGGAAGGGGAGTAGGAGGACGAAAAAAAAAAAAGAAGAAGAAGAAGAAGAAGAAGAAGAAGAAGAAGAAGAAGAAGAAGAAGAAGAAGAAGAAGAAGAAGAAGAAGAAGAAGAAGAAGAAGAAGAAGAAGAAGAAGAAGAAGAAGAAGAAGAAGAAGAAAGGAGGAGGAGAGAAAGCAGTATAAAAAGAGGAGGAGGGGAAAAAGAAGAATAAGAAGCAGGAAGAGAAGGATGAGGAGGGGAAGAAAGTTACCCATTGGCGTTTCTTTTATTCCATTTTATGATGCCAATAAATAAACTTGTTTCTTCTTCCTGGTGCAAGCTTGCTCTCCACCCTTTTCTTCGAGCAAAGATTGGTCGTAAGAGCCAGCAAAAGTGGTAACTTCACGTACAGACACATAGATACAACAACATCGTCGAATATTATAAAGAGCAAACATAAGGAAGACCAGTACATCTCATTCTAACACCTCAGTGAGGTAATTAAGGGAGAGGTGGGACAGGAAGAGAAAAATATCCTAGAACAAGAAATAGTTCATCTCTGCAGGCGCGCTGCCACAAAATAAATCTACGAGAAGCTCAGCTTCCTTATAATTTATTGGGGGGGGGGGGGGGGGGGAAGGGGGACATGTGCGATTTAGCCGAATTAAATGCGCAACAATAACAAGATTTTATAAAGCAAAAAAAAAAAAAATAAATAAAGTATGTCTGAAATAATGGGAAACGAATACTTCAAAAGAAAACATCTGTACATGGTTAGGCGGGACATCTCAATATTTCATACCATTTTTACCAAGGTTTCCTTGTTTACAGCTCTGTATGGCTCTAGTCTAATCTTACCTTGACTTTTCATAATTGGTAAAAATTAATAATTCTAGTTTCATTTTCCTTTCGTTGTTTTTCTCCTCTTTGTGTTTTCAGCCTCTGTTAGAGAATCCAAACCGTAATAGAAACAACAAAGGAGGAACATTAAACAATAAAAATGAGAGTGAGACATCGATGTATGCTCTCCTAGCCTTCGTAATCTTGGTAATCTTAGCTTCAGCTTCATAGCAAACGGGTCACCCCGTAGTTGCTCCGCTTCTGTGCCAACGAAAAACACACAGAATATCATATATATCACAGTCCCTTGTGGAAAGATTGACAGACTGCTGTCTCAGCATTTGCAATAGCATATACAGGCATACGGCAGCCATTAGAAGTGCTAAGACAGTCCGACATTAGAAATGCAGTTCATCATCGACGGCAGCAGAAGTTACCAACAGATCAGCAGTTGCACAGGCGATCAATTTTAATCACATAAGGGCACTACCAATATTGCGCCATTTTCTGAATCTACAGTTCACAACACCACTTTGGTCACAGTCGAAAAACATTATAAATGAAATCCGCAGCTCACAGTGTAACGCCATGCACTCAACACAGTAGCTGGGTGACGAAACTATATCCTTTCAGTCTACAAATGGAGCAAAAAACGACACCCATCGTTATATAGCCAGAACAGAATGGGTGTTGTTAGCCTAAAAACACATGGAGATATACTCAGCAGGATACTGGAGCACGTATGCTCATGTCCGATGTGTGATGATGATCTCTAACATTACTCTCTGTGGTGACCTTTCTGTTGCCTGTTACATGGAGATTTAATCTACTGTTTTCCAATAAAGTAAATCCTTTTTTGTTACACCTAGCATAATATATAAACACTTTACGTCTGTTGTCACTGTTTTTCTTATGTCTTCTGAAGACAATGATGGGGGCTATATGATGGGGGAGATATGAACCATCGTCACTGCACACGGTTATAAACCATAAGTGCTCTGCCACCAGTACGGATAGCTGATAAGAAACTGTTCGCCTGTGTCACCGTCAGCACGTAACTCTGTAGCTACAGCGACGTTCCTCCATTTACCCCAGAGTGTCAACTCTAATACCCATTTTTTAGAGGCTGTGTGAACCCCGGAAACCGCCCGGTTTCGAACACCGACCGTGGGCTGCAGCGAGTTGCAGCTCGATTTGAAAGCGAGTCTTCTATCATCTGCGCTAACACGGCCCCATTGGCTAAACTAATAACTTATCAGGATTTAGAGTAAAGTAGCATTCACATCGGAATAAAAGAGTTAATATATTCTTAAAAAATGTTTCACAGAGATAACGCGTGAATCGACAGCTGACATTCTTCTTCTTCTTCTTCTTCGCGGTCACCAGCTGTAAACTCTGGCGGAAAGTTCTGGTTGTTCATCCACTTCTGGACTTCAGTCCTGTTCCAAAACCCGAGTGTTGCGTGTGCATCCGTGTTTCAGATCTGACTCATTTGTGTGCAGACTGCTGGTTCCTTGCCTCTCAGGCAGATGCACTCCGACTTCGAAGGAAGCTCCCATTTAGTCGACTCTTACGACATGCTTTTGGGTAGGCAGTGGGTCTGCTGAGATTTATATTCAGTCACAAACCATACGTTGACACATTTCATTCCCTTTTTAAGATATAGCGATCTGATCAAAACGTTTTCTCCCCCGTACCTTTTCACTCGTTTTCGGCGATAATATGTCAAACTTACCTTGTTTTTCCGGTGAAGAAAAAAAAAAAAAAACAGATCGGGTCTGTTATTTTATATTGAATAATCGCTGTAGGGGTATTTTCAGGGGATGTCATTTTTATCATGTACAAAAATCTGTATTTATTCAATTACAAAAATCTACATTTTTTTTTCTTCTGATACAGTCATGACATCTCCTGGAACAACTTCGTAATTTAATTCAGGACACCGGTTGCGTGTTTCAACAGACGAATGAAATCCAGCAGTCTGGCCGACAGTCTTAATTCAATTCTTCGTTATTCCCTCGTGGGATGCAATTTTTCGTTATTTTGAAGCCCCAACTTGGCTTTTGGAGCCACACTTTTTTTTTCAGAAATGACTTTGACTCCCAGGTCGACCTAGCCTTGAGTAGGTACCAGGTGCAGTCCCAGGATACTGACCACATCACCCATCTAGTGCCGATTGGTTTATAAAAATATAGGTCTAGCCCTATATGCCCTATACGCCTAAAAGCGTGGATACCTATGGGATTTTTACTTTACCCTGGCTTTTGCCGAGGGCCCTACATATAGCCTAACGGTTGAACGGAGTTTTCAGGACCTCTTCACGGGTAATTCTCATCCGCATGGTGACATCTTGGGTCACTGGGTGTTTATCGCTTGTGTGAAGTCGCGTTGGGGTACAACCTTAGATACTGGAGATAGTGGAGCTGGCGATGGGTACAACTTACTTACCTACCTAATAGTCTTAATTATGGATTATATTTGTGGTAGAAATAATATTGAAAGCATTTTTAAAATAAATTGTCGTAGTACAAATTTTTTTTTCTAGTCTGATCTTAAGTTGAGTTTGGTCTTATCCTTTTTTTTTAGAGGAGCACGATAGTTTTATCCCTCCATAGTCTGTATTGTTCATCATTAGAAAAAACATTGTTAAATGACGAAATTATTTTAAACCGTTGTGTTACGACTTATTTCCGCTATCCTACAAGAGCAGACTAGAGTGTTTATTCTTTCTTAAATAATATATCGTTCTGTTTTGACTTTCTGCAGACCCCCTGCTTGGCCAGCATTAAGATATACTAGATTAACTGTAATAATAATTAACTGTACGCTACTGACTGGGATAACTATTTGTGAGTTGTTTTTTTAAAGTTTTCATTTAGTTTGTAGTTTGTTTACTTTTGAAACCTTAATAAAATTAAAAATTATAAATTAGATAAATAAATACTTTAACTTTACTTTAACATTTCATTACATTTGAATAAAGTTTACAAACTGTCTAAACTTTAGACAGACACAAACAGTAGATTGTACAGTTTATTACCTGGCATATTTCGATTATTTCCTCAGGGAGATAACAATTGAATAGAAGGAAGCAAATAGGTAGATCATTTAATTCATTTATAATTACTAAACTGACATACTTAAAGTTACTTCATGTACACATTTTACTTCAGTTATAAAGGATTTCAGAGACGAAATTCTGACGAGAACAAATCTGATGACATTCCTCAAAATGAAGTATGATCGGAGCCTGTCCTTCAAAGAACATGTTGACGATGTTATAACAAAAGCAAGCAAAGGCCTGTCAGCAATGAGGGTCCTGGCCGCCGAAAATATTGAGCATAGACTGCTTCTGCTTCTGTTCCAGGGACTTGTACTTAATGTACTTTCTCCCATCGAATATGCTCCAGCCATTCTCACTGTCAGCCATACTCATATTGAAAGACTTGAGAAGATGCAAAACAGAGCAATGCGCATTATTCTGGGGTACACTGGAGACACCTCTTCTGTAGCAGTGGGATACCTTCTTGACTTCCATACCATGAACTACAGGATCAGGATCTGGAGGGCTCGTGCATACCTCAAGATAAGCTCAGATATGAAGCACCCTTTACACCACATGCTCTTCAGGAAAAAGGACTTAAAAGGGGCCAGTCATGACTGTGTAGGGCGGGAGATGACATCATGCAGGTCTGCAGCCCTACAGATATCCATCCAGGTGAGGAATGGATACCAGCATCTAAAGCACCCAATCTCACATTCTTCTGTGTTGTCACGCTTGAAAAGAGTTGCCAGGAGCAGAATCCCGCTGTGATATGCGTGCTTATCAGTGACAAGTCAGATGAGACAGATATGCTGATCTTCACAGATGGGTCTGTTATACGCGGACATAAGAGGGTATGGGAATTTACAGCTCGCTCTTCAGGCAGAACATTTTAAGAAGCTAGTGGTGCTTTCTCCATGACCACCAGCAGCGTGACGATGGGGTTAACACAAGCTTTCAAGTGGTTAGAATCACAGGACTATTCCTGCGTGTGTTTGCTGAGTGATTCTTTCAGCATGATCCAGCGAAAACCAGAGCGCATCTTCCTGAGAGGCAAGGAATCAACAGTCTGCATATAGATAAGTTGGATGTGCACGCAACACTCAGATTTTGGAGCAAGACTGATCAGATCCTTCTACCTCTGTCAGACAGATGCCGTGGACTTGTTGCATATTTGAGAGCTCTCATATATAACAGGTAGACAGATTGGCTGGATCTGCATCACTGGGTGGTGAGTTGATACATGACAAGGTAGATGTGGTCAAGGCCCTTTCGGAACAAGCAACGGAATTAGTAGAGAAACAAGATTATTATGGCCTGGGGAGAATGAGGCACCTGGGTGTAACCAGAGGGTCTGGCCGGCTCACTACACTCAGAGGAAAGGCAAGACAGACATTTAACCAGATTGTGACCGGGACCATCAGTATTGAAACTCTGAGCGCTGGCTGCTGAAGATGAGGATGGATCAACCATGGGAATGCCCTGAGTGCTGTGATGTCACTTCTTAACTCAGCTCAACTGAGTGCTATCTTGGTAACCTGGGCAATGGCTGAGCTGGTGTAGAGTAATTCATTTTATCAGTCATCATGGTGCATCTCCATCCAAGAGAAAACCTAATGTGAATCTTGATGAAAGAAGCCAAAGATGCTGAAATGGATTCCATTCATGATATCAGAGTGATTGCACAGGATAGATTGGACTGGAGACAGTGAACTCTGTGTTACATATAATAGTACAACATGACAAAGAATGGTGTATCTTGGGCAGTACTCAAAGCTTGCAGAGCCCAGTCCATTCTGTGGGGCCATTTCCCTCTTAATTTGTGTTCTTCGGGATACAGTTTACCATTGTGCACCTCAAGAAGGTGGGGTTGACTTACTGGAAAGTGGCAGGCTGGTAGTTCATGCTTTGTCCCTCCTTTGATAGCAAGCTGCCCCCTAACACTGCTGGCTGCACTGCCAGGTGTGTCTTAATTATTGATAATTGAATTTCAAGAATGAATGTGATTCTCACACATCCTCCGTCTCCATAAATCAGCCAGTCAGTTATGCTATATCTCCACAGACTGTTGTCTTGCTTCTCTTTTAGACAGTGAAATGAGAGTCACACCTTGGAAGAGTTTAGGGCCTCACCACGTAATATTCCCATAGTGAAAATTTGTGCAGCTCACCTTTGTTGGAGGCAGTAGGATAGATAAGTATGTGACTGAGCTGTTGTCTTGTTTCAGAGAATGAAGAAAACTGTTTTACATTGGAGGCTGTTCTCCAAGTGTAAGCACTTCCATAGAAGAAGGCCAGTAACGTGTCATCTGACTACCTCTGCTTGTTCTAAGCCATACTTTGTGACAACACCAATATTTTATGTGAATGCAGGTAACATTTGTTAGGACATTGTTTGTTTTTGTTTTATCTCAGTGCGGGTAACACTTGTAATAACACTCTTATCATAGCAGTGTTTCCCATTGTACAATTTAACAAAGATGACACAAATAATAGACTGCATTATTTATTACCTGGCATACATCGACCAGTCATAGCAAGCTACACTTTGTTGAAGCCATAGCAATAAATCACTTCATCCAGATGTGTGCTTACAAAAAGACATGGTCGTAAACCTGCATTTGCCCTGGTAAGACAGGCAGTTACTTTTGAATGTTGTTGATTTTATATTTAAATTTGAAGGTAGTGTTTCCCCATTGTAAAACTGAACAAAGAAGACACAAATAATAGATTGCATTATTTATTGCCTGGCATACGTTGACCAATCATAGCATGCTACACTTTGTTGAAGCCACAGCAAAAAACTACTGTGTCCAGACAGGTGCTTACAGAAAGACATGGCCTTTAACCTGCCTTTTTTGCCCTGGTAAAGCAGGCAGTTACTTTTGAGTGTAGTTGATTTTATATTTATGTTTGAAGGGTTGTTGACATGCTTCTTTTGGTTCAATTATTGCTGTAGAATGCACCTGATGAGATAGAGCAGATTATACCTGACAATAGATTATTCAGTCGATTGTTTATGTCTTCTTTGTTCAGATATTGCAATATTTTTTGTTAGCGGTGGTAACTTTTTGTGACATTACTAATTTGGTCTTTCTTAATGCAATGTAATTATTGTGATTTCAGCATGATTTTTTTTTTCAAGTGCGGGACTGGATTCCATTAATGATGTCAAAAGGATTATACAGGATAGAATAGGATGAAGAACTAGGCTGCTAGCCCTTTGGGACTTAATGGCACAATCTGCCCAATAAGGCTGATAGACAAGTTGACTGATTCTAGTCTTGGCAAGTTTTTTGATTTGCTTCGGGAAAAGTTTTGGCTGTATAATTTTTTTTCCCATTCCATCTATTGAGCTTTGTGATCAGTGTGTGAGCTGTGGTTATCGCATGTTAAACAGTTTAGAATGGGTTGGATTTCCCAGCTACAGTTTACACAGGTAATTGTACCATATAGTTGGGGGGGCTTTTTGGTTGGAAAAAGTATACACCCAATTTTCCCATAATAAGCATGTCATAAAAGGTGATTGATTTAGGGTTTGCTGAAATCAGATGGGTCAAAAGGTGCAGATATCACAGCCTAGCTGTAAACAACTGCACAATGAGCCAGCCATCCTTTTAAGGGCGAACATAGAAGTAGAAGAACAGAACCACTGTCATGCTAGCACATTAAATCATCACTAATGTTGAGCATTGGGAGAGAACTGAACAAATTCCAGTGAAAAAAGGGGCAGACAAAAGACAAGACTTTGGATAGAACACACACTACGAAAACATGAGAACAATATAATTAGAATGTCATGATGCTGGAACACAGCACACTTCTTACATCAAGCCTGCACAAAGTATGACATGAGAATAAACACTGCGAAAATTGAGGTAATGAGAATAGGCAGGAAACATAATACTATGAACGTTCATATTAACAGAACTACAATCAAACAAGTAAAAGAATTCAAATATCTAGGAAGCACATTTACGAAGGATGGCAGACTCGATAGAGAGATAGAAGCCAGAGTACAGAAGGCAAATGCTGTCACCTACCAGTCAGCCCCACTGCTTAGACACCCAGATGTCTTCCTTCCAGCAAAGCAGCAAAGGATTAAAAGCATCTTTTTCTGTACGTTATCAGTGCCAAACATGGACAATGAATAGGGCACTAGAACAGAAAATAACTATGTGTGAAATTTGCTGTCTCCGCAAGATCACTATCAACCCTAGATGCGACTGTCAGTGACCTACTTTCGTATTTCATTGCTCTGGCTCATGAAGTATGCCGGATAACAGACTCGGCTACCCTAAAACACACTTAGGACACACACCTACTAAATACACACATAATCTTTAATGAACAACAAGCAATTAAACCTAAAGCAAGCCTCAACAGTAATGGACGGTCCCTAATCCAAAACGCCGGCTGTGGTAACTTTTACATTCACTAATACACACCGTGCCATGGATATACACGGGGACTCAATTCCACCTCACTGTCGTACAGCGCTAACTAAGCTGCTGTCCTCACCACAAGAGATTCAGTGGCCCACGCAGGGTGAGTGACCAAAGTATGAGTGGGCAGTGTTAACACCGCCAGCAGTACATGCCAACACTAACTACCTGCTTAACAGACTGCGTGAAAGCTTCTACTACACCAGTAACACTACACATGAATAATCTTGTCACAACACTGTATGGAAACCCTTCATAACTAAAGCCTAATCACAAACACTATCCTTGCTAATCGTCTCTAATATATGATAGGTTAACCGTCACTGTCCAGCAAACGTACCGTCCTAGCGTCCTACCCAAGTCCCCTATGACAACCTCTGTTCGAGACTTTTGTTTCTCTGCCGTGTTCAGTCCTGACACGCTGTCCCTCGTGATACTCGCCAGGTGCAGGGCTCAGTCCAACTCACCGGACAGTTTATTCCGTGATCAAACTCTCCAGTCTTGTCCTGAGTTCGTCCGAGGGTCACTCCTACCCCCGCGATGATTCACTATCATCACACCTACTCAACCTGTAACCAAACTGGCCTTTGATAGCGACGCGGTTACGAATAACCAGCATTAGAGATAAAGTTGGAGTAAGATTATGTCTGGATTATATTGACAGACAAAGAATGAAATGGTTCAGCCATCTAGTGAGAATGAAGCCAGACCAGATTACATGTGAAACATTTTACAGTAGAACATCTGGAAGAAAGGTGAAAGGAAGACAAAGAAAGAGATGGATAAACAGTATAGCTGAACGATTGACAAATCCATCACTCAAGTCAACCGAGAAGCACAAGACAAAAACAGAAAACCGCAACACTAGGTTATCACTTGGTATCATTGAGACAACAGAAAAAGAAAGAAGACACACATTGTCATAGAAATTAACGCAGACACCCAAAAATCAGATAGAGAAGAGAACTTGCGAGAAATTTAAAAAAGATGGGGAGGACATGAAGGGAGCTGCCTGCAATAGCAAAGGAGAGGGTGACTTGCTGTTGAGTTGGTTGAGAGTCTGTGCTCCATTGAGGGATAAAGAGCAGAAGCAGAAGAAGGCTAGCACTGCTTAGTCTCACACACATTCTAGGTTAGTGTAACTATTCTTTTCTTCTGCTTGGGCCCTGATAACTAACACACAGGCAACTCCATAATTTTAATCTGTATTTCAGCTCCACATATAGGTCACCTCTACTCTTGCCTTCTGGGAGACGCACAAGCAAGATGGCGCCGTGTCAAGGGGCAGACCACTCTCTTCGCAACAGGAACAGATGAGCATGGTCTAAAAGTAAGAAAGTCCAATCTAAATGACTCAGTATTATTGCAGCTAAGACCAATGTTAATGAGAGAGGCCACAGGTGCTGGACTGAATTCAATCCATGATTTCAAAGGGATTGCTCGGAATAGAACGGAATAGAGGAATAGACTGCGAGCCCGGTGTGATATATAATGGCACAGCAGGACAATGTGATAATGACATAAAGTAACGACCGAGGCAGAACTTCTTCTTCTTCTTCACGTTCACCATCTGTAAACTCTGGTGGAAAGTTCTGGTTGTTCATCCACCTCCAGACTTTAGACTTGTTCCAGAACCTGTGTGTTGCTTGCTCATCCGTTTTACAGATCTAACTTATTTGTATGCAGACTGTTGGTTCCTTGCCTCTCAGACAGATGCACTCTGACTTCGAAGGACTCTTAGGACATGCTTGTTGGGGAGGCAGTGAGTCTGTCCTTGTTTTTGCCACAATTGGGCAGAACTGATTAGTGTAATAACTAAACAGGAGTTAGGAAAGTTGATCCTGTCAGTTGAAACATTGGGGGAAAAAAAGCAGCCATGAGAATTGCTTGGTACGGAAGGGGATTGAAGAAACAAAGAATATTCAGAGGGTTGACCCCCCCCCCCCCCCCTTCCCAAAAAAAAATCATACAGTTCATGTTTGCTGCAACAAATAACTAAAAACAAACAAGTGTATAAAGGTTTGGCATGATCTGGTTTTGAGAAGAGAGGCATTGGAGAACATTGTGCTTGACTGGCTAGATCAGCGGTTAAAGAGGCAGACGCAGACCAAGAGAGATGATGTCTGACGGGCTGAGGTGATGGCATGATAGAATATCATTAGTGGTATTTAAAAAAAAAAAATAACCAAGGATCGAGATCTGTGGAGAGACATGAGTGTCTGTTGCTAGGCAAGACACATGATGATGATGATGGGAAGTTGGTTTGAGACCTATGTTCCATTAAAAAGATGACATGGAGAAACAACAAGAACCAGACAAAAATGTTACAGCTAGGAGAAGGCGGCACATAAAATGTGGAATTATATATATTGACCCTCTTGTGGGTTCCCGGGCCCTGTTATAGGGAAAACAAGAATAGACGCACTGCCTACCCAAAAGCATGTCGTAAGAGTCGACTAACTGGGAGCTTCCTTCGAAGTCGGAGTGCATCTGCCTGAGATGCAAGGAACCAACATTCTGCACACAAATGTGTCAGATCTGTCCAATCTTGTTCTTGGTCTACATTGTGCTCTATGCCCTTCTCCTTTTCTCTTGTAAGCCTTGTATGGTATAAGTCACAAAGCATTTCCTCTAAGTGCCGAAACCATTTAATTTGCTGTCTTTATTTGTAATTTAGAATTAGTTCTGTGCATAGAGTGGGAGTGAATATGCTTTGCATAAGATGTTTTATTGTGCTGATTGTGTTTGTCTTATGCTGTAATGGAAGTCGGGGGGGGGGGGGGGGGGCATATTATTTATACCTGTACACTGTATATTATACACTGTTAAATGCATTTGCGTATACTGTGTGTTCATTAAATAAGGGCATTTTGTTTTTTCTGACACTAAGATACAACAAGCTGCGGCATCAGCAAACCTGGAACCTCAAATCTTCTGTGATAGCATCTCCCAAAAATTTCAGGTATTTTTTAAAATTTCAGCATGTATGAATCCTCTTATTATTTCTTTTTGTCCCAGGTGGTTGTCAAAGACCTTATATCTAAACTACTTAACTACAGCTCGTTGTACGGCCCTGTGACAGACACACTATACCAGAACACACTTAAAACACACACTTGAGTACACACATAATCTTTAATGCACAAAGAGACTTTGAGCCTAAAGTCACCTCAACAGTGATGGACAGCCCCGAATCCAAAACGCCAGCAGTGGCAGCATTTATATTTACTTATCCACCCCGAGCTGTTCCCATGGATGTACCAGAGGACACTATTTCACCTCCTTTTGTACAGTGCCAACTAGGCTGTGGTCCTCGCCATGCGAGACTCAGTGGCACACACAGGATGAGTGGTTCAAGTATTAGCGGGCAGTGTCAACGCCAGCGCAACGCAGCTGAACTCTAAAAACCCATAGACAAGAACACCTACCTAAGCACGATACAACACCAACACAACTGTCTTAGCATACTATAAGCACACGAGGAATACCACCAGCTAACCAACACATATGACGACAACGCTAACAGTCCCTATCAACTCCTAACACAATACAACCTATCACGTCTCTATACGTCTTTGGCCTCATACGTCCCTGCCCAACGCCCCCCTTCTCTCCCCCGTTCAACTTCGGGTAAAACGTGTTAGTACCGGTGTTCAAGTAAAATGGGTTTTCCCCATATCGTCAATTCAGCTGGCTGACCGCTGGTGCACTTTTTGTCCGTCAAACACAAACATGAAGTTACAACTCGTATCGTGTTTACTCTGTCCCATACCCTTCTTACAGGGCTATGACAGTGGTTTTTCCAAGAATTTGAACTTTCAGCTGTTAAATGCATGAGTCTTGAAGGGATAGATAACAGATACCATGAGACAGAAGTACTTAACACTAATACACACCGTGACATAGTAGAAATAAAGCCTGTACTTTCCATTTTTTGAAAATTCACGAAAACAAAACAAAAATCCTTAGAAAAACAACTATGTTACACATGTCATACAAATACAAATCTCACAAGATTTGTTTATTTATCATCCAGAACATGAACAGATACTGTACAGATTAAGGGGAGTGACCAGTAAAAACAAATACAGCTTGGAATAAGCTGATTTACATCTCTTGGGGGCCAGTAAACTAATTATACTAATTAAAGAGTGGCTGTTACTTGACCCTGTGACACAGCAGCCCTGTAGCCAATAAAAAGAATATGACTTAGGAATTTCTATAAATAAAGCCAGGTTCATGTACTTTTCATTTTTAGGAAATTCCTGAAAACCAAACTCCTTAGACCAACAACCATTTTATAATGGAAACAAAAATAAATGTGAAATCAATTTGCGATCCAAAATACGAACAAAACTATACATAGCAAGGGGAGTGATCAATAACATCATCATTCACTAATAAATTTCTGTTGCTTTCACCCATTCACTGATAGAAAAACAGAACGCTGCTCCTCTTTGGTGCATTTTCAAAGTTGGACGGCTATATTTGAAACTGTCATCACAACATCACTGCGCTTGTCTGTACCGTGTTCTGTAACAATACGATATGGACAGGTTACAAGACGGTGGCATAGTTATTGTAATTTCTGTAACACTTGTAAGGTTTTCATTTGAAACCCTGTTGTACTGAATAGTGACATCAAGCTGGAATTATCACTTCCCTTTCCTGTAACAATACTTTCTCAATTAGTTTAGAGTGGTTTACCATTTGATGGTGCCGACTTCAACGGCTTCATGGAACAAATTTAAGGACTCCTTGATATCAGTTATACATTTAAGAAATCCTCAACTTTAGAGTGCAATCCTTTTTTTTTTTTTTGAGATTCTAATATTTATAATTTATGATAAGTTCTGCAGTATTGCTGTTAGAAAGTATGGGGTCAGTGAACAATCTTCAAAAATCGAAAAGGTCCGCACGTCTTTGCTAATGTAGTTAAAAATTTCATGATTCTTGGGTGCTGTGGTTTGCTTCCCATGGTGGGCATTAAAAAAATCCGCTCCTAGGATGTTCGGACAGTGGTGTGAGAGTTGCACCGTGGGGCCCCTAGAACTCACACAGGAAATTTTTTTAGAATTTAAACCCTAACCATTCTTGGTTAGTAGGCACACTAACATCTATGCCACTGATTTATGCTGGTACTGTTGTAAATGAAGTAACATCTCTAGCATATTGTGATAGTTACCATATTTTTCAGGCATTAGATGCTCCCATGTTTGCTAGCCACACCCATTTTTTTGGGCCCATCATCATCATCAAGTGCCTTGCCGACTGGTGTGGGCGATCATGCCTCTCCATAATCTGCGATCTCCTGCAGCATGTATCAGTTCGTGTGCCGACACACCTCCATGCCATGCAACAAGACTGTCTAGCATCTTCTCTCGTTGTCTTCCTCTATCCCTTTTTCCACAGATCTTTCCAGTGGTCACAACATGTTCTATTTTCCCTCTTCTCATAACATGGCCGAAAAATGATGACTGTCTCCTTCTGATGTCTGTGATAAGTTGTCTTCGGGCTCCCGCCTCTTTCAAAACCTCTTGGTTGCTCTTTTTTGGCTGTCCAAGGTATTCTAAGCATTCTTCTGTTAAACCACATCTCTGAGGCCTCTAAAAAATTTGTGGACCCAAAATGGTGAAATTTTTCAACAAGTTCCACGTTCAAGACAGCACTCAGTTTAAACTTTACAAATTTGCGAACATATCTGGTCTTATACACGGGTAAAAACAGTATTTCTTAGAAAATATTTCTTTGTGATTTCCTTCTGATTACAGTCAACATTTGATGCTGCAGGGATCAAGTATGACACATTTGTGAGAACAACAGCTCCAGCACACCGAGCAGCTGTCCACGCTTTCTGGGTTAGAAAATTAGTTTTTTGCTTTTCATAGGTTGGAGTATCTTAGGTCAGCGTAAATGATCCGTTATGGCAATTTGTAACTTCTTCTTATCGTCTGTGCCATGTGTTGTTGACAGCCATGTAGGTCCACAGCCTTCTGTCTCATGTACTTTCATTCACTTCTGGCACATATGTTCTTCCACTCCATGACATGTGAATCTGTTCATCTTCTTCTCAGTCTCGCTCTGCCTCTCTTTCCCTCCAACTCTCCCACCCTCTTGATGCACTCTAACTTTCTTGTTCTAATATCTTGACCAAAGAGTGTAGATTTCCCTTTTTCTGATATGGGTGGTTAGTTCTCGCTGTGAGAATTTTCAGCTTACTGAAGAAATAAAAAAGGTCCCTTTACATGTCAGTGATGTGTGAGGCATACAATGCGTATTTTTATGGACCAGTCTGTTCTTGATGGGTAATATGGTCAACGTCGTACTGGCTGCCTTTACTGCCAAGGATCATTCCTGGTAACCATTTTAGGCTTGGTCTACCTGAGAAATCAGCTAGTAGAATTAACTATGCGTCTCGTAAACAGATCACTACTGACAAGTCGGAAAAGGACATTTATGGAGTAATAGATGCAACCAGAAGTGTCAGTTATGCAACTTCTCAGTCACAAAGGTTAAGCTTCTCCTAGTCCATCTCTTCAATTGACCACTCGTCTGTAATGCTGTCTTTCTCCTACACGCTGTGTCTAATGTGGGGGGGCTGAGCAGTTAGAACACTAGTCTTTCATTAAGAACACCCAGGTTCAAATCCTTCTGTATAATGATTAAATTTTTTTTCTATCTGGTGGGATTAGGGTTCCAAAAGGTTAAGATACCCCATCCCGACGCCACATTAAATTAAAGAGAATTATACTTGGCAGTAAAGTCAATATGTCCTTCAACGGCCCGCGGATTGAAGAACACTAATCTGTACAATCATATTTCAAGAGCTTTTTTTGCCCTTTCACTGTTTATTAAATTTGTTGTTGTTGATGCAGCATCAGTAAGGCTCAGTAAATTTAACATACCACATAGTAAAAGTCATGGGAGAGCTTTCGTCAAACTACAGGCTGCACACAGAGAACAAGGCAGATGACCTGCTTGTTAAACAAACTCTCAGAGATCAGTGGATCCCAGCCCATTGTGGCATAGCAGGAAATGAGATGGTGGATAAACTGGCCAAAGAGTAAACACTGCCAAAACAGGACTACCATTCTGAATCACCACCAGAGATAAACACACTCATGCACTGAATGAAGGCGCTGCAAAATCTACCCACCCAGTGTCTGTGCTAAACCGCAGTTCACACAGCTGAGAACATACTGCAGAACTGTCTTCTACAACCACACCTGAATGAGAACATTTGCAGAGGCATCTAGGATAAACTTTGGGGGAACCACCCTTGGAGACTTGCTGCTGACATTCTTGTTCATAGAGGCAACACAGCTGATAACTTGAGCATATGAAACTGACACAAGATATTCTAAAAATAAAATTAGCTAAATATACCCACCACAGTAAACATTGTGGAGACGGCACAGTATAAAAACAGCCGACCTAAAGGTATCAGCTGGTATGTTGGAGTCTGTGACTTAGGCATTGCGAAAGCACTTTGTAATGCCCCTGTGCCGGGTTCCATCCCAGCTGCAGACGGTTTGTAATGTGTTGGTCTCGACAGTGGTACCGAGAGCTGACCGTTTAGTGGCAGTGGAAAACTACTGTACGTAAAATTTGCCTAAAATAACCACAGCAGTAAAAACAAAAACAAAACTGGGCTTGGTAACTAATCTATCATGTATATTTTCCAGTTATTAATAGTGTTACATGTTTATTGAAAACAACATATGATAGTGATGGCTTGATTGTTTTCTGGCAGCACAAACTGGTTGAAGCAGGCCACATCTACCATGGATCTTACTCTGGTTGGTACTCGGTGCCTGATGAAGCATTCCTGTCAGAGGATGACATCGAGAGCAGAACAATAGTCGATGGTTCGACAGTCAAGGTAATGATGGGTGAGCATTGTACAGTCCAGATCTTTTTCTTCTTCTAACATGTTCACTGGCAAAAAGTTCTGGTTGTTTGTCCACCTCTGGACTTTAGTCTTATTCCAAAACCTGAGTGGTGCCTGCACATCCATTTAACAGATCTGGCTTAATTCTGTGCAGATTGTTGGTTCCTTGCCTGTAAGGCAGATGCACTCTGACTTCGAAGAAAGCCCCCAATTAGTCCACTCTTACGACATGCTTGTTGGGAAGGCAGTAGGTTTTTTCTTTTATTCCCCCACAATAGGGCCCCGAGACTCACACGGGAATCCAAAATATCTGTTAATGCTTTGTAATTTTCTGAATTGTATACATGTTTTTATGGCAAAGTTCTGAACGTAAAATAGCTACAGTAAAGGTAAAGGACCCTTTTCTACGCCACAAGGCCTATTGGGCATAAAGCGCTAGATCTATATTTATAGACCAATCTGCACTAGACCACATCATGCCATCCACCTTTACTTCCCCGGACTTTACCTGGTGCCCATTTTAGGCGGTTAGTTGACCTTAAGGAGCCAAGGTCAACTTTGGAGAAGAAAATCCGGCTTGATGCTGATTTAAACCTATACAATTTTTGCCCAGCAAGCATCTAGCCGTTTCACCTCCCTAACAAGCATGCCATAAAAGACCACTAATTAAGGGTTCGCTGAAATCAGATCAGAGGTCAACCACGCAGAAGATGGACAGCAGAAATATCAGAGACAATAAAAAGTAATTTATATGAAGTGAACAGAAAGGCCCATTTCAGACATCTCTTCCTGCCCTGACACTGTGAGTCATTCCAGGGGTAGAGAGGAAAAGAAAAAAAGAAGCTGAAATCAGATATGTTGAGCAAAAATGTTACAGATGCCACCACCTGGCTGTAAATCAGAATAACATGCCAACCACCCTTTTAAGGGTGAGCGCTGAAGAAGATTTTAATTTTAGCATACCAGCGTGATTAGTCTGCATTCATGACAGTTAGTGTGAAATACACCATGTCATACACTGAATTGCCATCTATTTATTTTTGCAGGTATCTAAAGACAGCGGGCATCCTGTCTCTTGGACTGAAGAGAAGAACTACATGTTTCGACTGTCAGATTTTCAGGAGCAACTTTTATACTGGCTTAATTCTTCCCGTAAGTTTCTCTTTGAAAAAAATTTTAAAAATCTTTGGAATTTTTTTATATTTTCTCAGTTATTGCCATTAGTTTTCTGTTTTGAATCTTCACTTTTAAGCTTCACTTTTAAGCTAGTGCAGACTTTTTGAATCCTCACTGGCAGAACCATGCTTTTAGAAACACTAGTGCAGAACTGTTTATCTGGCCATGCTTTTAGAACACTGGAAGACCCAGTTTTGAATCCTCTATGCGCTTATGGGATGTTTTCTGATGGGGGCAATAAACAACAAAATTCTGAACCTGCACAGTTCATGGCGACCGCATGAATCATGCAGCCTTATTAAAATTACCCTCTTGCCCAAACCACCCTACAAATGGTAAAAGAGCGATAATAGACTACAAACTCCTATATTTTAAACATTATGTTTATAGCCATTTTGCTGGCTTAGTTCTTCTTGTTGATTTCCATTGGTAAATTTGTGCAGCTTTTATAGTGGCTTCATTCTTCTTGTAATTTTTCTTTATTGGATGTTAAAATATGTTTCTAATTTTCATAGTATAGTAAAGGTCCCTTTTCCACGTCTTTAGGCATATAGGGCTAGACCTATGTTTTATAGACCAATTGGCACAAGATGGGTGATGTGGTCAGCATCACGCCGGTCGCCTCTACTTACCGGGACTGCACCCGGTACCTACTCAAGGATGAGTCGACCTCGGAGTCAAGGTCATTTTTTTAAAAAGTCCGGCTCTGCCAGGGAGCGAACCCACGACCTTCCAATCCGCACACGAGCATCTAGTCACTACACCACAGCGACTCCCTTCTAAAATTCATGCTGTAACAAAAATGTTTTATCAGCTTGTATTTCTTGTGTTACAAATATTTCAGTGAATATGCTAACAGTTGATTCAGTATTCAGTTCATCATCGATGGAAGCAGCAGTAAAACAAATCAGTAGTGCACACGCAATTAATCGCATCAGACACCACTAGTTCTTTTACAGCAGGCTACTCACTATTTTCTGAATCTGCAGTTCACAACACAAACCACGTTTGGGACGGTCGAAAAGCATTCCAAATTAAATCCACATCTGGCAGTGTCACGCCATACACTCAGCTCAGTATCTGGGCAATGGAACTATATTTTTTATATCTACATCTAGAGAAAATTCAATGGCTAGCAATTGTCAGAAACAAGAACTTACCACAACTAAAAACAGTAAGCCTGCCTAACCACCATGTTAAATCTTCTCTATGTGGTTTTTAGGTCTCCCTCCATCTTCTGTACCCTATGGGTTGTATTAAAAAAAAAAATACTTTTAAAAATAAATTTGTCTGTTCAAAGAATTTTTTTGTCTTTGCACCTTCAGCTACATCAAAAGTTTGTTTGAAAGAATTCCTGGTTCTTGCTACTATACATGTGCCTATGTGCTTTGAAAGCTGTTTTATTGTGGTCTCTACACTGTTGAAGGTATAGCCAACCCAAGAATCTGGCTCCATGTGCGCTCAAACATTCCTGTTTATGTTCAGTTTTTTTTTTTTTTTTTTTAAATCGGCTTATCCATGGGTACTGAATGAAGGATTTTACTTTCACACAGTACTGGCAAGTTTATGATTTGCTTTGACAGTAAGTCCTAGTGTGCCAGGCTTCCTGACACTGTGAACATTGTGGTACCTTTGGTATGTAGTACTAGTACCTACCTGGCTTCTGTACTGTCTTTTTGAATCTTAGTTGTCTGGACCTTCTGCCATTACAACTGTTGTTGGCTGTTATTTATTGACTGCATCTGCTCCAGTTTGGTGAATTTGATGCCAGGATTCTTTGGCTACATTTTTCAATTTTAATTGTTTAATCTGGTCATTGCTGAGTTCTGTTGTAAATATTGAGTTGAGTCAAGAATTGACATCACAGCACTCGGGGCATTCCCATGCATGCTCCGTCCTCATCTTCAGCAGCCAGCGCAGAGTTCCAATACTGATGGTACCGGTCACAATCTGATTATATGTCCGTCTTGCATTTCCTCCGAGTGTAGTAAGCCGGCCAGACTCTCTGGTTACACCCAGATGCCTCATTCTCTCCAGGCCTTAATAATTTTGTAAATTTAATCTGAAACTCCACCAAATGGTCAGCAAGGTGGTTTATTATAAATAAGAGTGTGATTCTTTTTACAGCTATTCACCCCATCCAATTTGAGCAGCCAGTGAGACACATGATTCAGAATCTCACTGATCTGTCGGTGACAAGAGACAGGCATAGACTACCCTGGGGAATAGCGGTCCCTGGGGATGAAACTCAGACTGTAAGTAGACAGATCAGAAGGTTAAATTGAATAAAATCGTGTTGACCTGCAAATGGTTATGAAGTTATGTTACACTTGTATTGAAGGTAGTTATGGAAAACTACAGATCATCATAGTTTTGTGTGTGTTAAAGCTTACAACTCAAAGCAAGGATAATGTGGTGTCAAACTGTGTACAGTTAATAATAGAATTTGATTTGAAAATGTCTTTGACTGAAGTTGTGTAAATGTGGTAAATCACAGTAAAAAGTATATTCAACAGCTTATAACATAAGAAAATATCACTTCAAAAGATAATTTGTTTTATGAGGATAGTTATGTAAAACTACAGATTAGCGTAGTTTTATGGTAAACCAAATAAGGATAATGTGTTGTTAAACTACTTTACAGTTAAGGACAGAATCTGGTTTAAAAATATCTGTGACTGAAGTTGTGTAAATGTGGTAAATCACAGTAGAGTAGAAATTAAATGTACACAGCTGATAACATTAGATAATTTCACTTAAAAAGATAATGTTGTTTTAAACTATTATTTAGTTGCGAACCCTTTACAGGATGTTGCAGAACCAACCCCAGCATGTTTTGACTGTTGTGGTTTATCTAGGCACATTTTTTACATTCAGTAGTTTGCCATTGCCTTCTGAATGGTCATCTGTCGGTCCCCCTGTAGAAACCAACGCAAGATGTTCTGATTTCAAACCATACTAGATGGGGATATTGTTTTAGCTACAATAAGGGATAAGGTATTTGTTATAGCAGATGTTACAAAATTTTATACTGATAATATGATGTTAAATCACAGTATAGAGATGCAATAGGTGCTGAACCACATATGGTGGGGCACCATGGTCAGAGTTCATGCTGGTCATGACTTATCTACACCTTTGCAAGCTCACCTTAGAAACAGGCTCCTAACTGGGAGCCCGGCCAGCTTAGACAGGGTTGCTTCCTTCAGTGTCAGAGTAAAGTAAACATTGCTTCAGAGGTCCTGGGTAGTTAGGGTCCTTTGGATTTTTTTCCAGGTTATGTTAGTGTGTTAGGAAAAGCGCAGACAGATAGACTAGCCGGTTCTGCAACACTTGGTGGGAATTGATTTATGACAAGCTAGATGTTGTGAGAGCCCTTTGGGAGTGAGTGAACAGTGCAGAGTCATGAATAGATCAGTTTAGTCTGAGAAGAATCCCACTGCGAGGAGTTACCAGGGGATGCTCAACACTTAAGGGAAAGGCAAGAGAGATATACAATCAGACAGTTACTGGTGCCATTGGAATTGAAACTCTTTGCTTGCTGCTGAAGATGGGGGATGAAGCATTTAAGGGGGTGTCCTAAGTGCTGTGATGTCGATTCCTAATTCTACATTCAACATTCAGAGTCAAAGTGCAAGTCAGAGAAGCAAGGAACTAGCAAACTGCTGATAAATAAGCCAGATTTCAAAATGGATGTGAATTTGATATTCAAGTCCTGTAACAAGAACAAAGTCCAAAAGTGGACCAACTGCCGGGACTTTCCACCTGAGTTTACAGCCTGTGAACAAGAGGAAGAAGGAGAAATCACAGTAAATAACTGTTTGCAAAGCTGTAACATAAAATAGCAATATTTGAATCATGGACAGTTGGTAGATTATTAAAAAATTATTTGGCAGTTGCGGAGATGTGTTCTATAGACGAATGATGAGAATACCCTTGACAGGTAAGAAAAGAGTAATGAGGATGTCTTGAAAGAAACTGACTCACAAAGAGAACTGATTGCCCACATTAGAAAGAGACAATCTACATTCTTTGATCATGTGATGAGAAGGAGAAAACTGGAGTTCATCGTGACAGTAGGAAAGTTGTACGGGAGGAGAGGCAGAGGGAGACCGAGGAAAAGGTTGTTTGACATCATGGCATGGAGGATTATCTGTGTCAGAGTTAATTGAAAGTACACGAGACAAGAGTGTGGATAGACATGATTACCAATGCCACATGGCATGGACTTTGAGAAGAAGAAAAACTTTTAATCCTAAGCAGTTGTTATTTAAACTCCTTCAATCTGACAATAAAAACTTTGGTCTGATAAAGTTGAACAGAGACTATGGGACAGGAATATTTGATCTTATAATACCAGGTTAAAGTAACATCTGTCCATAATAAAAGACAGTGAGAAGATCATGTTATTTTTGGAGTGATGAAGAAAGGGTGAGTTTGGGAATAAAAGAGTTGTATTACAACAGAGTTTAAGCATATTTTATATATATATATATATATATATATATATATGAAACCATCATACCCCGGGATATTATCATGTAATTCTATTTAACTGTATAACTACTGTTTGTCTGCAGATATATGTGTGGCTAGATGCTCTAGTTAACTACCTGACTGTTGCTGGGTACCCAGCCACCAAGCTATGGCCTCCTGATTGTCAGATAATAGGCAAGGACATCCTCAGGTGAGAGCACCCATCTCGTTTAGACCCAGTATGCCACGAGAAATAGAAAAGGGTCCTTTACATAATTTACTTCAGATTTTCCTTTATGGAACTGATTTTTTTTGGCCTCCATTTGAATTCTAAGTAAGTTCTAGTTGGGGAGAGGTAGACGACAACACCCCCCCCCCCCCTCCCATAATAAGCATGATTTAAGGTGACCAAGTAAAGGTTTGCTGAAATCACTGTTTGCTGTTGGGCAGAAAGTTACAGATATCACAGCCAAGCTGTAAATGACATTACAACCTGCCAGCCACCCTTCTAAGGGTGAATGAAAAAAAAAACTAGTATACAGGGCAAGTTTAAAAAAAATATATAACTGCATGATTAATTGCACATGTTTAATCACATGCCATATTATGGTTACAGAAATGAGACAACTGGAAGGCAGTTCTTGAAACTAACAATACACACCTATACTCATTTGCTTGATTGCCAAAAACTGCACTGTTTACATCACAGTATAATCAGCAATACTTTGGGAGGTCACTCACTGCCTTCTAATACATGCACACTGGAACACATAGCCGTATTTATGACACCACCTAGATCTCTGCATGTTTATGGTTCTTCTTTTTAGCATTGACCGGCGGTAAACTCCGGCAAAAAGATCTGGTTGTTCATCCCCTCCTGCACTTTGTTCTTGGTTAAGAATTCGAGGTTTGCATGCACATCTGTTTTACAGATCTGACTTATTTGTTTGCAGACTGTTGGTGCCTTGCCTCTCAGGCATGATGCAGGAAACACCCCTAATTAGTTTCCCTCCTAAGACGAATGAACGAACAAACTTTATTTTCAAAGGGTTAAGAATTGGGCACGCAGTCCTGTCTAACATTCTGCCCTTCCACTCCGCTCCTTTCATACAATGTTTCATTTGTAGGTACTGCAGGGATCAAATTCCTGCGGCGGTAGACACAGAAGTAAGGGAACTGATAGATCAGCATTCAGACCCAGAAGATACCATCATCTACACAGATGGATCTGTGAAGCGCGGATCAAGGTCAGCATGGGCATACACAGCGCAAAGAAAGGGGAAAACAATACATGAGGACAGCGGCGCTTACCAGACAACCACGTCAAGCATGACAATGGAAATAGCCGCTGCTTCTAGAGCTTTAGCATGGGTATCCGAGCAAACCGCCACACAGGTAGTAATTGTCTCAGACTCAATGAATATGCTTCAGAAGATAGCAATAGGCAGTATGCGCTCTGAATGGATAGAAAGCATCAGGATTAATTGTGATAACAGAACATAAAATAACATCTTAGTAGGGAGTCGGCAGTACGAAACCCAAGTTCAAGGTGTCTCCTTCGTGCCAAAGAACTGCATGGCTGTTGGGTGAACTTTCGTTAACGATGGCAGGCAGGTCGTTGTAGGGGCGACGCCTGCTGGTGGATGTAATGTCCTAAGTCCCTTCCCCAGCTAATAATGAGGGTACTGCTGGGGTGACCGTTTATTAACCCTCATATAATTCTTCCGGTCAAAATGGACGCTAGGTACGGCCACCTTTTTTTTTTTTTTTTTTTTTTTTTTTTTAAAGCCGTGACAAATATTTTTTTTTTTTTTTTGGGCCAGACAGTGGCCGTTGCATTTTTTTCTCCATTTGTAGACTAGAAGGATGTAGTTTCGTCGCCCAGCTTCCGAGTTGAGTGCATGGCGTGACACTGTGAGCTGCGTTTGTTTTTCGTTGGCACAGGAGCGGAGCATGTGTGGGGTGACCCGTTTGCTATGAAGCTGAAACTAGGATTACCGGATTACCGGATTTGTACCTCATTTCATAGTTAATAATAATAATAATAAAAAGAGGAATGCACAATTAAAAATTTGAGAAATATAGAAAAGAAACAAAAGAACAAAAAAGAGAAGAAGAAAAAAATTTCAATATCTAAGTCTTAATTACAAATGCTGGAATGTGCTCTAATTTATACTGACATTACTTGAACGTTTTAAAGAGTATAATAATAAGCCTATTCCAAAAATGATGTAAGTCTTACAGGTTGCATAATATAAACATCATCATAACCAATTAAATATTAGTTACAAACATTGGAATGCATTCGACTGACATCTTCAGTTTTAAACAATAATAAGCTTCAGTTTTTAACCCCCACCCCCTTCCCCGTTAAACCCCCCCCCCCCCCCCCCCCCCCAACGTTAATAAGAAATACCCCAAAGCCTTAACATACTACTATATCTTTTAGGGGGGCATATAGTCTATAGTGAGATAATATTCAAATAGTTTCCGATTGTATCTATAGGGGTTATTGATATTTTTTATTTCCGGTGGAAGATTATTCCACAGCTGAGCTGCAGAGTACGCTAAGCTTGTTTTATATAGGTCTATTCTAGGTTTAGAGATATGCAATATGTTAAGGCGCATGCCTTTTAGAGGGCAGTTTGTGTGGTTTTCACTGGCATAGCAATGGAGGAATGATGGGGTGACTTGTTAGCAGTGCTGAAGTTGAAACCGCTAATAATAGTTATTGTCTAAGCTGATGCAACCTCAATGGTCGGTGCTAGATCAGTGTTCATAGAACTCTTTTAGCAAACTACTGTGGTTTCCTTGTAGTTTATGTTTTGTTTAATAAAGAAGAATTCTTTTTAGTCCCTTGTTTCTTCTCTTTAAAAATATTTTATTTTTTACTATTGGAAGATAAAGCATTCACTTTCTTTAGTCTTGGGAATTGACTATACTTTATATTTTTTTTTTTTAAATTGGTGTTTGGTCTGTAAAATAGGGGTCGAGTGTCATTTGCTGATCACATTGGTTGGTATTTCATATTTAAAATATGGGTCAAGTGTCATTTGCTGACCACATTGGTTGGTGTTTGGTCTGTAAAATATGGGTCAAGTGTCATTTGCTGATCACATTGGTTGGTGTTTCGTCTTTAAAATGTGGGTCAAGTGTCATTTGCTGACCACATTGGTTGGTGTTTCATCTTTAAAATATGGGTCAAGTGTCATTTGCTGACCACATTGGTTGGTGTTTTGTCCGTAAAATAGGGATCGAGTGTAATTTGCTGACCACATTGGTTGGTGTTTTGTCTGTAAAATACGGATCGAGTGTCATTTGCTGTCCCCATCTTTGGTGTTTCGTCTGTAAAATATGGGTCAAGTGTCATTTGCTGACCACATTGGTTGGTGTTTCGTCTGCAAAATATGGGACAAGTGTCATCTGTTGTCCACACTGGTTGGTGTTTGGTCTGTAAAATAGGGGTCGAGTGTCATTTTCTGAATACATTGGTTTGTGTTTGGTCTGTAAAATAGGGGTTGAGTGTCATTTGCTGACCACATTTTTGGTGTTTGATCTGTAAAAATATGGGTCAAACGTCATTTGCATTCTGGCCTGCTATGACATTAGGTTACACCTGGCTGGTCTTGCTGTTACTGGTGCCCTAAATATAACTTCTTTAGAGGTTGAATCAGGTATCTTGGATCTGCCGTCCAGATTGAGATATGTTAGAATCTCAGGGTGGCTTAGTAAACATTTAGGTGGCAGCCCAGAAGGGACAGATTAATTGATCTTATACCCGATATGCCATTTGCATGATAGGATCCTTTGCTGTTTACTAGAGTTTGAATGTTTTCACTGCCACTTTAGATTTGTGTATTGTTTATATTTATTCATTACATGATGTTATGATTCTCTGTAATGTCTGTTGTTTGTTACAGAAAACACTTACTTCATTATGTACTTATTTTTGTTTGTAGGTTTCATGCAGTCTATTGGCCAGCATTTCTCATTGCAGCAGGTCTGGAGCCGCCCTCAAAACTTATTGTTCATTCCCATTGGCTGGTGGACAATGTCAAGGTTATTATTCATATCTCCCCTCCCCCTCAACGCCTCCCCTTTTTTTTTTTTAAAAATCTGTAACCTTAATAGTAAAATGGAACATATTGTAAATCCTTAAATATAGCTATCTTCTTCTTCTTTGTTCACCAGTTGTAAGCTCTGGCAGAAAGTCCTGGTTGCTCATCTGTTTGAACTTTGGTTTTGTGCCAGGGTCTGAGTTTTGTTTGTACATCCATTTTACTGGCTTTTTTGTGTGCATTTGGTTGTTCCTTGCCACTCAGGCAAAGGTACTTTGACTTTGAAGGATTTCCCCAGTTAGTCGACTTCTATGACATACTTGTTGGGGCAGCAGGGGGTCTATACTTGTTTTCCCCACAATGGGGTCCCGAACCCGCACGGGGATAAATATAGTTGTGATATGTAGCTGCAAGTATATTTTAGCTTGCGAAATCGGTACTGCCGTATGGTTCAGAAACATGGAGAATTACTTAGGCATTTACTTAGGCATGGATGGTATTAGACTAAGATTGACCTATTTCATTTATGTTGACAACCAGTCCACTTCTGTAATACTAATAAGTAGAAAACCCTAAACTGCCAATTTCATGTAAATTGTAGAAGGTTCTCCTGTGTTGACTTGTCATTTTTAACACATATAAAATAAAAACTATAAAGCAAAGCAAAGAAACACTAGATATGATCCCGGGCTACATATTCTGGTGAGTTAAATCCAATTAAAAAGTTTTCAACCACAGAGGAGAACTATACGGAAATAACTGTTGGGTAATTAATAGTTTGTTTATTGTTGTAATGACTTAGTATCTAGGCAGCAGGATATTGTTATCTTTTTATTATTGTTTTGATACTACTCACATTTTTGGTCCTGGGGACGGACCGTCCATTATTCCACCCCCCTCCCCAACTCAGCTCAGCCTACGTTCCATGAGAAACTTCACTGCGTGCCATGGCTTCTGAAATGTAAAAAATTTTTGCGCACCGTCATCTCCAACGATCCTCACACCATCATATGGTTCTTCGAACAGCATCTACTTGACGGTAAGATACCATGTTGCTGCAGAAAAGCAGCGGTCCTCTCCTAGTCAGCCATCAATGCTGACAACTTCAGTAAATTCATTTTGTTGAAGTCCCAGAGCGCCAGTTGTTCAGAACAGCAAATAAAACACGTTTACCTATACGTTTGCCAACATATACATAGCAGAAGACAGCCTGACACCCCTGGCACTTAGAGTAACGTGTGTGAAAGGTCAAGACGTTGGACCAGACAATGTGAGTGGTACCATTGTTTCTATTCCATGATTTAGAAGAAAACAAATTTTGCTGTTACAAATTTCTCAGATGAAAGTAATTTTCTGTTTAAGTATTTATTATACTGAAAATGTTTAATGTTCACTTAGAACACATTTTCTATATCAGATGTCCAAGAGCCTTGGAAATGTGGTAGACCCTATGGAAAAGATATCAGCTTTTGGAGTTGATGGTCTTCGTTATTTCATGCTCAGTGAGGGTAGTTTGGACTCTGATGGTTGTAAGTATAGATACTTTTTTTTTTCTTAACATATTTCTCACTCGCATGACTACATCACCCATGGATTTTCAGGTACTTGCACTTCCAACCTCATAGCAAATGGATTACCCCATAGCCGCTTTGCTTCTGTGCCAATGGAAACCACATAGACTGTCATCACTGTCCCTTGTGGAAACATTGACACAGACTGCAGTCTCAGCTATTCCAGTAGCATACACCATGCATTAGGTAGTTATGTAGTTGTACCCCACCAAGACATCACACAAGCGATAAACAGCTGGTGACACAAAGTGCCAATATGCGAATGAGGATCACCTGTGGCGAGGTCCCAGAAACCCCTTTCAGCCGTTTAGGCCATATTTATGGCCTGGCTATATTCAGCCCCCTCCCCCCTTTCCCCGACAAAAGCCAGAGTGGGGCTTCGAAAAACAAAAAATTGCATCCCACATTGGGACGACTTCAACTGCGCCATGCATTAAATGTTTAGGGCAGCCAACAGAAATGCCAACACAACCAGTTTGACACAAGAAATGCAGTTCATCATCGATGGAAGAATAGTTACAACATGCGAATAATCACAAAAGGCACCACCAGTTCAGTGGCAACTGGTCTCTGGTCATTTCCTTAACCTACAGTTCACAACACATGCCACATTGGGCACAGTCAAAAAGCATTCCAAATGAAATCTGCACCTGACAATGTCATGCCATGCACTCAGCTCAGGCTCGGCAACGGAGCCATATCCTTTTAGTAAGGGAAGCACAGAATGGTAATGCTGTAAACTATAATAATACATCACTGGCATTATGTCAAAGTCATCTAAATGAAAAATCATTGTTCGAGAAAATTGCTTTTATGCCATCTTTTTAACTCTGTTGCCATGGGAATACTATAAAAATGGGTCATGACCATGTGAGAATACCAAAAAAAGATTCCTTAAAGACCATCCATTATGCAACAGTCACTAAAAATTATAAAAATCAGTTGATTTATTTACATCTGTTTTTTTTTTTCTTTTCAAAATATATAAAGATAATTAAAGGTAGAAATCAGTAAACATGCATAGGAGAAGCATCAAATGGAATACATTCCTGCAGAATTTTTGTGTAGGGTGACACATGCTGTAACACAGTGACCTCCATCACTAAGGCTTATGGGAGAATTTGATGTCAGTTTGACTTTTAAAAAGGGGGGGGGGGCATTAAGCAATTTTGAAACTGCATTTGTACTTCTAATAATCTATTACTGTAACATATTTTCAGTTTAATTATAATTAACCAAAAATGTTTTTTTTTTTTAATGATTTAAAAAACAAGAAGCCAGGTGTGTTTTTTGTTTCCGTGAGCAGTGTGTACAGCTACTGTTAAAAATCTAATTAGCAGGATAACACAGTTGTTGTTAACAGTGCTTTCGGTTTTCTGTTCATTTTTTTTTTTTTTTAGGTTGGGGATCGGGAGTGGTTAGAGCATAAGGGTCTTGCCATATATTAAAGAGGGGGTGCCACCTCGAAAAGGTTGTGAACCCACTGGTATAGATAGATAAATCCTCTTGTGATTACTCCTATTGTTATTTCTAGCTTTTAAATTGTCACCACGGCTAATTGGTTAAGACGTTTTCCTTGCACTCTGATGGTTGGGGGTTTTGTTTCACAGACTGTTGTTCTTTTAATGAGCAATTTTTACAGAGATACCTAGGGATCCTCACTGGAGCCACAGAGTTTGTGCTTTGTGTGGTGCTCTAACCTGACTGCTAACCGTTCTGTGGCGTGAGACTGAGGCAGATGGAATGAAACCCATGCGATAAAGTCGATCCTCTTGACTGTACACTTTTAAATATTTACTGGCTACAAGGTGGATAACTGCTGCAATGATTTCTACCGAGCAAGTAGACAGTTCCTGGCTACAAGGTGGATAACTGCTGCAATGATTTCTACAGAACAAGTAGACAGTTCCTGGCTACAAGGTGGATAACTGCTGCAATGATTTCTACCGAGTAAATAGACAGTTCCTGTACCACCTTTCCAGTAGATAATTAACTGTTGAATTTGTATTTAGTCAATAAATAAACTACTTTATATAGTAATAACTTCTTAGTGGATAGATACATATTATAGTGAAAGAAAATGAAAGAGCCAGACTGGTTGGTGGAGGAAGAAATATGGGCGAGGCAGAGGTACAAAAAGAGACATTTGAGACAAAGGATTCGGCAATGATGAGCTACCTGTTAGACATAGGTATTGAACAAGGACAAGCATGCAGAAACCGGTTGCAGGGTAAAGCAAGAAGATATACCAGTCAATTTCCTGCTGGTTACAATCAGCATGAAACACTGCTACATCAGAGGAAGAGGACAAAGCACGAATGGATCAGATCAATGTGCTTGGATGTCGATACAGATAACAAGTAACAACTAATATGAGTTTAAAATTTTTTTTTAAAATTAAAGGACCCTTTTCAGGGCCATTAGGGCTACTGGGCATATAGGGCTGGACCTTATATTTTATAGACCAATCGGCACTTGGTGGATGATGTGGTCAGCAGTGCTTGAACCTGGTATCCACTCAACTTTGTCTCGTTTCTTGATATTCATGATATGCTTCTGAACCTGCTTTATTGATAAAAATACAACTGTGTGAAAGGTGGGAATTTGGAGGGCCGCATGTAAGATCGGCTTGCGCACCCAGTTTGTAAAGTTTGTAACCCTTTGAAAATAAAGTTTGTTCGTTTTTTCGTTCAAGGCTGGGTCAATCTGGGAGTCAAGATCATAACAACTAGTATAGTGATTGTTAAAACACTAGACACATAGTGCTGTAGCAGTGACTGTGTGGAATATATTTTTTTTTTTCTGTCTGCGTGTAGGTTATCATGCATTTATGCTTTTCAGTGTACAGTGAAAAACGAGTCATAGAGAGAATAAACTCGGACCTAGCAAACACATTGGGTAATCTGTTGGGTCGTTGTACAGCACCTGTGGTGAACAAAGAGCAGCAGTTGCCTCCCCTGGTTGAGGACAACTTGTTTGAGTTCCTGTCTGCAGAAGATAGAGATGCACACAAGAGCTTATACATCCTACCAGGTCAGTGTCAGTGAGAGTAGACAGACTAATTGTCAGTCCTTTTTTAGGCATTTACAGATTTTTGATGATATGTCTTTAGGCAGTGGCCACTATGATAATCTGACTGATGTGTTCAACCCCACAAGGACAGCACAAACAACCTGTGACGCAAAGTGCCACCATTTGGATGAGAATCCCCCTCGCGCAAGTCTGAGAAACCCTGCTTAACCAGTATGTTTATGGCTTCTGACAACAGCTGCAATGGGGGCTTTAAACATGAAGTGCCACCATGTGGACGAGGACACAGTCGAGAGGTCCCAGAAACCGTGTTCAGCCATTAGACCATATTTATGGCTGGGCTATATTACAGCCCATGGCAAGAACCAGGGTGAGGCTTCAAATAAAGAAAAATTGCATCTCACAAGGAAATGACTGGGTAACCAAAAGCCTGTATAACATCTTTGGTATTGGTTGCAACTGTAGAGTAGTTAAGCATGGTGGGTTTAATTATATTTACTAAAAATACATTTCAGACATTATTTGGAAGGTGTTGAAAAAATTTATTTTGTTGATTCCTGTGACATCATAATGATGCCACTTTGTTCCATGTGGCTATTTCAGCAAAACGCTGTGTTGATTGTCAGAAGAAAGGAAAGCAGTTAATGCTTTGCTCTGTTTTGTATTTAGTGATTACTTCCCTTTATGTTAAAAAATAAATTGTACAAAGTTACTGAAAAATTATAAATGTTTGTGTTTCGAGGGCCTTATGGCCTCAGTGTTGCCGTGGCAAAAAGAGAGAAGAAGAAGCAGAAGAATATTTGTAATCTTTGTCATTTCTGATAAAAGTCCAGGGGTTGAAGCCTGTAACCACCGAGGAGACAGGCAGGCGTGAGATGGCCACTATGTCACTGTGACCGTCGAGTTCAAAACATAATTGATTATTTGTCGTTCACTTTTTCAGACAAAGGTAAAAAAAAAAAAAATTTCCAACTTGAAAGGGCAGAAGAAGAAGGAAGAAGATGTGCAAATGGTTTTACACATGGTTGGTTGTTTTTTTGTGATGTGAAAAATGAACACACAATGTTTGACTATATCTCTGGACAGTGTAGACCAAGATTACTACTTCACAAAAGCCCAGGACTTAGTGATAACAGGCAGGGAAAAAAAAAAAGAAAGAAAAATGTGCAAATAGTTTTACATATAACATTCCTTGTGTGGGTTCTGAGGCCCCAGTGTGGGGACAAGAAGAATAGACCCACTGCCTCCCCAACAAGCATGTTGTAGGAGTCCACTCATTGGGGGCTTCCTTTGAAGTCAGTGTACATCTGCCTGAGCAGCATGCAACAACGACCTGCACAGAAATAAGCCAGTAAAACAGATGTACACGCAAAACTCAGGCCCTGGCACAAAGCCAAAGTCCAAATATATGAAAAACCAGACTTTCTGCTGGAGCTTACAGCCAGTGAACAAAGAAAAAGAAGAAGAAGACATATATCATGGTTGTGTATTTTTCTGTGATGGGAAATATAATCATAGAATGGTTGAATATATCTCTAGACAGTACAGACCACTTGTACCAGGATAGCTACTTCACAAGAGCTCTGGACATGATGATAAGGGGCAGAAGAAGGAGGAGAATGTGCAAATGGTTTTACTACGTATGACCTGGTTGTTTATGTTTCTGTGATGTGAAAAAAATGAACCTACAATGTTTGAATGTATCTCTAGACAGTATAGACCACTTGTACCAAGATTACTACTTCACAAAGGCCCTGGATCTGGTGATGTCACGGCTGCATTGGGCCAACAGTTTTGTTCAACTACACAAGCCGTGGGAACTTGCCAAGCTCAGTAACCCCTCTGATTCTGATCAGCTACTTACTGTGTTACATGTTGCTATGGAAACCCTGAGGGTTTGTGGGATATTGCTTCAGCCAGTTGTACCAGATTTGTCAGACAGGTTAGTCTAAATTATTTTACAATATTTTTTAGTCATTGCTTGAAATCATATTTATTATGATGCTAGTTGTACTTTCTCATGAGTTTTCTTGGGAATATAATGTGGTGGTTTCCCGTCGCCTTCCACATCCACACGGGGTATTTTAACCTGCACCTTAGACAGTAAATTCCAACTGTCAGGACAAGCGGGTGCCCTTCTCTGCTAATAAGAAGCTAATGAAAGTTGATCTTTATATACAACAATAAGAAAGAGACAAACACTGTTATTTGGCCACATAATGAGAAGAGAGACATTGGAGAACATCGTGACAGCTGGAAAGATCAGTGGAAAAAGGTGTAGAGGCAGACCAAAAGAGATGATGGTAGATAGGCTGAAACGATGGCATGGGGGGATATCATCAAGAGAGCTGTTCCAGGCAACCAGGGATCGTGATCTGTGGAGACGCATGAGCGCCTACGCCATTTGACAGGCTACATGATGATGATGATGGTTGTACTTCCCATGTCTGTTCTGTGACTCCACTTTGGGCTAAAATTAATAGACCCTCACAGAAGCCAGCCTCAGGCCTAAAAAATTAGGTGCCTATCTAAGAAGGGTGATCATAGTGACAACAAGGGTGGTCCTAGTGACAAGAAGGGTGGTCCTAGTGACAAGAAGGGTGGTCCTACTGACAAGAAGGGTGGTCCTAGTGACAAGAAGGGTGGTCCTACTGACAAGAAGGGTGGTCCTACTGACAAGAAGGGTGGTCCTACTGACAAGAAGGGTGGTCCTACTGACAAGAAGGGGGGTCCTACTGACAAGAAGGGGGGTCCTACTGACAAGACGGGGGGTCCTACTGACAAGAAGGGGGTCCTACTGACAAGAAGGGGGTCCTACTGACAAGAAGGGGGGTCCTAGTGACAAGAAGGGGGGGGTCCTAGTGACAAGAAGGGTGGTCCTACTGACAAGAAGGGTGGTCCTAGTGACAAGAAGGGTGGTCTTAGTGACAAGAAGGGTCAAAGTTCACAACCAGACAGACACCTCATGATCTTGAAACCAAGGCCGTACAAAATCTAGTGGATCAGTCAGAGTTATGGTGGTTTAAACATGTGGAGAGAATTAGTCGCCTCACAAGAACCAGGGAACCAGACCAGCAGGACGATCCAGGGTTCGCTGGGAAGACAGCAGCATCTGACAGTCTGTGACTGACAGAGGACTGCAACAGAACAAAGACCAACAAGAAAACTGCAGATAAAAAAATCTGATGATCTCTCTGTCAAACCTCTACAGTCCAAGATAGAATAGATTTGACCAAGTAAGTAAATAAGTATTAACCCACTGCTTCTTAACCCTACCAGACCTGAGGCCCTGAACCTAACTGTCCCCTATAACTGAGCTCCTGGGCATTAACGCGAAAAAACCAACATGATATACAAAAATATTCATTACACGCAAACAAGTGGCTAGAATAAGATGAAACTTGGAGACATTGTAGAAAATAGGCTTATCTTTTATCTAGCGCCAATATTCCACCTTTGTGTGCCAATCCACTCAGGAGGATCAGGATTGTTTCACAAAGTGAGCACTAGATGTTGCTGTTTGAGGGACACACCCCCTTCTCCTACTATCGATCTATTTCTAGATTTATAATGTTCAAGATTCTCCTCATTATTCGAGCTGAAGGTGTCACTTCAACTGTGAACGTATTCTTCATGAAATTATGACTCCTCAGAGTCTGAATAAAGCAAAGTATCGATCACCTGTTGGACTGTGACAGCCTAGACCTACTTCACGTTCCTGTCGAAGTGCTTGGTTCATCAGCCGCTCGTTTTATTGTGAATATTTTCAGAATTTTTCACGTAAAATAACAAAAATTTTATCCAAACACACGAGAGCGGACATCTAGGAAGACTATCCACGAGGTCTGATTACGATTGGCTAGTTATTTTTCTGGGGTAGGAGCCTGTCCTACTACTAGGCGCGTCCACCAGGTGGCGGATGGTGGAAAGGCCTCTAGATATATAGATTTAGCCACGAATATATTGAATAAGTGGCCGTGGACCGAAACAGGTGATGGTCATTGAGAGGAGGCGAGTTAGTTGGTGGGACAGCTAACTCTATAAAATACCTCAAAACTCTACGACATGGCCATCGGCAGGTAAGAGGTGCCATAATCTCTCCCCCCCCTGCTGCCTTGCAGGGTAAGTCTCTTTAGACAAAGGCTATTGGAGTCAAACCATATACAAACCGGCGGAAGGCAAGGGGAAACCACAGCTGTACTATCTCAAGAAAATCATGCCTCAAAGAGGCATGATCGCCCACGCCAGTCGGCAAGGCACCTGATGATGAGTTCTGTTTAGCCTGTGACTAATTGTTTTCCTGTACTAGGCAAAAAAGCCCTAAAATAGGGCCAGAGGTATAGCGTCAGGTTCAGAAATTCCTGGAAAATGGGGCCAGCGATCTGGTAGGGTTAACAACAATCAGGCTATAAAAGGTAACTAATGAAGGATTTGCTGAAATTAGCTGTGCTGGGCCTAAAAGCACAGACATTGCAGCCTAGCTGTAAACCACAACACAGTATTCCAACTGCTTTCAAAGGTGAATACAGATTTTGATTATGTAAAATTTTGCACGTTTCTTTTAAAGGATCTGTGACAAACTTCTCATTTTCCAAGCTATCATAAAATGTTAAAACACATAGTAAGCTTTTCTCACTGTCTCATTTTTCAAGTGTGAGTCTGGGGCCCCCTTGTGGGGAAAAACAAGAACAAACACTCATCCTTTCTAACAAGCATGTCATAAGAGTCAATTAATTATGAATTTCCTTCAGAGTCAGAGCACATCTGCCTGAGAGACAAGAAACATATTCTGCAGCCGCATTTTGGATTTTAAAAGACTAAGATTAGATCTACTGCTCCTAGCAAGCTTGTAGCAAAAATCCACTAATTAGGGGCATTCTGCTGAAATCAGATATTTTGGGCTGAAGGGCACATATTTTACAGCCTGGGAGTCTACCACAACATATATTGTACCAGCTGCCATTTTAATGGTGAATGCAGAAGACAAAGAAGAAACAAACTGTTCTTATGATTTTTGGAGTGTGGTATGAGAGTTGCACCATGGAAGAGATATGGGCAGTACCATTTAATATTTGAAAAGATAGCAGTGGTATACTATTGCTAACCTTCATTGTGGTGATGGAACACCTATTAAAGTTTTGTTTTCAATGTGTACTGTCCTCTGTGCATATTATGTACAGCAAGATTCCTCATGTGGGTACTGGTGCCCTCATTTTGGGGGATAAGGAATAGACTCACTCCCCCCCCCCCCCCCCCCCCCCCCATTCCCAACAAGCAGTGTTATAAAAAGCCAAAAATAAGGGGAGTTTTCTTTGTAGATGGAGTGCATCTTCCTGAGAGGTGGGGAACCAGCAGTCTGCATACAAATAAGCAAGATTTGTAAAACAGATGTGCATGCCTAACTCCGTTCTGACTCAAAACCAAAGCCCAGAAATGGATGAAGAACCAGAACCCTCTTCCAGAGTTTACAGCTGATGAATGATAAGAAGAAGATGTACAAGATCTTCTTTCTCCTGACAGGCTTCTGACTAGACTAGGCGTCCCTGCCGGTGAGAGACAGTTCTCAGATGCTCAGCGGCCCGCCACCTCTGGCTACCAGTTACTGGGGGACAGGATCGTGCTACAGAAGAAAGTCGGCCAGTCATAGTCTGTACCTGGGATCGTTTCCTGCTTGAGATAATTAGAGGTTACTGTGCGGTTTGTGTGTCTGATATGATGAGTTAACTCCAGTGCACATGTTTTAAGTAAGTGTAGAATTTATGTACTGAAAATCCCTGTGTGAGTTCAGTAGGGAGGGGAGGGGAAGGGGGTCCTTCTCTTCCACTACCATCACCACCATCACCACCAACTCGACAACAACCATTTTTTTTTAAAAGTTAGTTGCGTGTCCTTCAGTGGATGTTGCAGAACCAACCCCAGCATTTTTTGGCTGTTGACAATTTACATGCAGTAGTTTGCCATTGCTTTCTGCATGATCGTAACCAACTCAAGGTGGTCTGCAGGCATGTTATAAAAGGCTAAACTAATTAGCAGTTTGATGAAATTGAATGTATTGGCTCAAAAGGCGAAGATATTGCAGCCTAGCTGTAAACCACAACACAGTGTTTTAAGGGTGGACACAGAAGTATAAGAAGAAGGGACACCTCTAGAAAGACTTATGGTATGTACTGAGGAAAATAAATTGTTGACATTATTGAAAAACTATTACAAAGTTTGCCAGTGGTTGAAGTCTCCAGTTCAGTAGTAGATGTTCCGGAGCCACTGTGGTGTAGCAGCTAGACGCTTGCCTGCAGATCTGAAGGTTATGGGTTCCAGTCCTGATGGAGTCTGACTTTTTTTTTTTTCAAAAGTGACCCAGGATACCCAACCTTCAATGGGTACCAGGTAAAATCCTGGCTATAAGGGGTTCGGGCCGATACTCGGCGCTCAAAGAAAAGACAAGATGGACGTATAATAGTGCAACTGGCACCATTGGTATTGGAACTCTGTACTGGCTGCTGAAGATGGGGACAGAGCGCTTATGGGAATGCCCCGAGTGCTGTGATGTTGGTTCTTGAATCAGCTTAACTCAGTTCATCCTGGCTATAAAATATTGGTACAACCCTATATGCCCAGTACACCTGAAGGTATGGAAAAGGTCCCTTTCTTTTACTTGACTAGTAGCAGACGTTGAATAGAGCTGTCTCCTGTTCTGCCAGTGCTTTCCGTCATATATTGAGAACACTTTATAGTTAAGCTGTATGAATGTAAAGCATCTTTATCATTCAGAGCTTGACCTTTTGAGCAGCTGTATTTCCTTACGCTGTTTATTGGCAAACTTAAAACAGTAAAATTGCCTAATAAAATCACACCCACAAAATACAAAATAAAAATTACTATAGTTGTATCTGCTACGTCCTGTAAAGGACACACAAGTATATTTATTATCTTAGATAAACGTTGCGATTGCCAGCTTATCTGACAACAAATGCCTGGAAAAGGCTAATGAAAGCAGAACATTACCCCCACGTTTATGAATTAGATGAAAAAGAAAACAATCCTTTTTTTTTTGGAACAAAATTTATCCACAATTTTATGTCACAAATAATAAAAGCATGAGATGCCTAAATAATGAATCTGATAATCGACTTGCATTGTCAAAAGTATAAGCCATTACTGAATAGAGTTGTTACATTTACTGAGTAAGTATTGATATATAATTATTAAGGCCACCCCATGCCTTTATTATTCTTGGTAGAAAGTTACAGATAAATGATCTAATCTCTGGTATCCAAATTTAGCAAAATGCTTCTAAGTAAAGTAGTAAAAATCGCTTTTCATGCATTTAGGCGCATCAGGCATATAGGAAGAGCACCCATATTTTTACAGATCTATTGATGTGGGTAATGTGGTCAGCATTACGTTGGCCGTCTTTACTTCCCCAGGACATACATCCTGGTACTTTTTTTAGGCTGGGTCGACCTGCCAGGCCCCATACCATGATAAAAATCCATGCAGCCAGCAGTTTGTCTCGATCTCAGTACGTTGGAATTACTAGTCGGACTCGCAACGCCTCAGCTACGAACGCCACAAAAGGCTTTTAGTAGTTGAAAAAAAAACAAACCCCAGTTTGGTGTCCGTGGCTTAGGTGTTGTGAATGCACTTTGTAATTCCGGGTGATTTGGCAGCAGACTGCTTTGCATTGGTTTGACAGTGGTATCGAGAGCCGACTGTTAAGAAAGCAGTGGCAAACTACTATACATCTGTTAAGAAAGCAGTGGCAAACTATTAAACATAACATTACTTGGTGAAATCACAAACTGCCAGAATATGCTGGGGTGGATGGATGCGCAACTAACTTTTAGAATCCATTAAATCGTATAAGAAATTATTTGTGACTTTTTATTGCATTAATTATTGATGCATGTTAAATAAAAGGCTTTTTTTTAAATCAGTATATTGTTTATGTTATTTGTATTAGTTTTATCTCTTTTTCATAAGCAATCTAACACATAATCTCTCTCTCCCCCCCCCCTCTCTCTCTCTCTCTGTCTTTCCTCTCTCTCTCCTCTCTCTTTCTCTCTCTCTCTCTCTCTCTCTCTCTCTCTCTCTCTCTCTCTCTCTCTCTCTCTCTCTCTCTCTCTCTCTCTCTCTCTCTCTCTCTCTCTCTCTCTCTCTCTCTCTCGTTCGTTTGTTCGTTAAATTTACATAAACTCAGAACCTTCCTCAGAAAGTTCCACACATGTTCCCAGTTCCCTTGGCCATTTCAACACAGTTCGCAGCTCTCCCGACAGTTGCTGCTCATGTAGGCTGAGTGTGTCTGACAGTCTCCTCGCAGGGCCCAGGCTGGACAGTGGGGGTTGTTGTCGGTGCAAGCCTGGCCTCCTGTGTAAGCAAAAATAAGTTTTTTATCTTCAACAACTACCTTACCAGAACTGTAGTTGAGATTTGCACATTTTCTGGATACACCTGCACTTAATTACTGTTTAAAGCCTTTATATGACTGTGCAACAACAGTTACATGGGAATGCTACTGTCACAATGCTGTTCATACACATTATTAAGATACTCGCTTATTGGTCTAAATTGATTCCAACATCATTCATTACTCTTTTTTATCTGTCCTGGGTATTCACATGATTCGTCTGTAAAACCATATCTTCGCCTCAGTCTTTTTTCTGCTCTCTTTATTCAGTAGTAATGATTCACCAACATATCTTAGTATAGGAAACATTAAACTTTCTAAAATTCACATTTGTTGTAGTCAAGTATTTATTAGCATCCTGATCCATGCCAGTATGCTTAATCTACCATGACTAGTCATCTAACATGATCACTAGAATCATAGATCAGATCAGTGTTCTTGTCCCACCTAAGCTATATGTCCATCCAAGTAGCTTACTTTGTCTTTGCTTTGTTCTCTTTCCATTGTTTGCCAGTTGTCACAAACCATTTGTAGATAATTACTTATCATAACATATCCACACACACACACACACAAATCTTGAATGTCTACATTTTTTTCCCTGAGTAGTGTAAACCTCCTTCTGCTAGTAACTCTTGTAGATGGTCCCAAACATCTCATTCCCATGGTTACAGACACCAAACCTTATGGTCACTGCTAAGAAATAATGCAGTGGCAAACTACTTTCTTCACAGATACCAAGTTTAATAATTACTCAAGAGTTTATCCTCTCTTTACTGCCTGTTTTTACCACTTTTTTTAAGGGCAGGAGGGTTTTGAACCTGAGGATGTAGGACAACAGCTAGTAAGGTCATTTCAAACTGTACAGGTTAGGGTCTGTTTTAAGTGAGAATGTATACAGTTGCCTAAAACTTTAAAATGTAAAATTATTCTTGTTTCCTGGATTCTGTATCTATAGTTAATTGCTGTGTTGGTTTCCAGCGGCTCTCTCCTTTTGTTCAGTGAGGTTGAAATGTGTAAATCACCTGGTACTGAAATGATCTTCTTCTTCGTTCTTCTTCTTCTTCTCTAGTCCTTTTCTGCCTTTCAAGCATCAGGTTTTGAAGAGGCATTAAGTGTGAGCTTGGGTATGTGCTACACAGATGCTGATGTTTACGGCCTTGGATATTTCATCCATCCATTGCTTGCATGTTCAACCTCTAGCTCTGCTTACATTATGTCTAAGTAACAGGGCTCTGAGCGATGCACTGTCTGGTGAGATCATACAAAACAAATATTTGACACCAGCAACCTAGCTTGTTCACACACTAACCTGTATTGCATAGGTTGCAACTTCTTTGGCAGTTTATCTGCATGTATGCTGCATTAGTTGTGCAAGCATTAGTACTTGCCCAATACACACAGTTCTTGTTGTTGTCAATGCATTCTGAGATATAGAAAGTGACTGACAGAGTTACTGGTAACTGGAAGCATAGCGACTAGTACAATCATCTGCTGGCTCAATTGCGGTGCGTTCAGATTTTCTTAAGTGGCAGGAAAAGATGGGTAGTTTGATACCTGGAACAAGATTTTATGATAGTGACAGATATGTCAATTTTGCTCCCATGGTCAGAACTTTAACAATGGGGAGAAACCTGTTTAGTGGCCTCACTGTGAATATTCATAAGATTTTCATTAAAATTGTTTGCCATCTCAGTCACAGCCATTAAAATCTTGTTCCAGAGATCAAACTTTCAGTCTCTTCTTGGAAAATTGCAAAAGTAAAGTAAAGATCCCTTTTCATGCCTTAAGGCGCATCAGGCATGTGGGAAGAGCACCCATATTTTTACAGACCAAACGGCACTAGGTGGATAATGTGGTCAGCATTACGCCGGCCGTCTTTACTTCCCTAGGACATACATCCTGGTACCCATTATAGGCTGGGTCGACCTGCGACGCCCCAAACCATGATAAAAATTAACTTGGAAAATTGCATAATTATTTTTTAAGGCATTCTCAGCCCAACAGACATCCAAGTTCAGATACCTTTATCTAATTCTATTTCTGTTTCTACCCTTCCTTCCCCCAACCCATCCACCCACCCCCTTCTCCTCCTATTTCTTGATTCGCTTTTAATTTCTCATTTGCTCTTGCTGTCCATAATACTAGCATTTACTTTCTTGTTTGTTGTGGTTTTTGATTCCTGATTTAGTTTGTTCACTTAAAAAGAATTTGGCCGAAACATCCAACTGAATTTGACCGCATCTTTTCTTTTCCTTATTGAGTATACTTGTTATATTTTGTGTTGTGTTAATCTTTTTATATCAGTTTAGTTCTTCTCCAGAATTTGCCCTTTAAGCGACCTTTGGCTGTTATGTTGTGGTTTACATCTTAGCTGTGATATCTGCACCTTTCAGCAAAATACATCTGATTTCACCAGATCCCTAATTAGTCGCCATCTTATTATATGCTAGTTACAGAGCAGTGGGTCTGTCCCCCTTCCCCTCCCCCTTTTTCCATTAATTGGAGTTCATTCATCTGCCATCTAAACCCTAAACGGATCATAGGCCCTCAGCCAACTCACGCCAAGTTCTATCCTTTGCTAAAGCACGTTGCTCTCTCTATGTCCTCCCAATCTTTTTCACTCTTTAGCTGCCTTCTCCATATCTTTTTTGGTCTTCCTTTATTTCTGTGCCCTGTGGGTTCCAGTGCAAAGACATTCTAGTTATAATATTCTCAGGTTTTCTCAACTTGTATCCTATCCAACACCAGTATCTTATCTTTCACCTCTCGCTCCACTGGAACTTGTTTAGTTCTCTTCCAAAGCTCTATGTTAGTGATTCTATCTTACCATTTATTTCTCTCTGTACTGTGCAGGCACCAGTTGATGAATGTTTGTAGTTTATTTTACAATTATTTATGATTGTCTTAGTTGTTCTCTGTGTCTCTGCTCCATACAACAGTACTGATTTCTTCTTTTTCTTCGTCTTAGCGTTCACCAGCTGTAAACTCTGGCGGAAAGTTCTGGTTGTTCATTCACTTCTGGACTGCAGCCCTGTTCCAGAACCTGAGTGTTGCGTGTTCATCTGTTTTACAGATCTGACTAATTTGTATGCAGACTGCTGGTTCCTTGCCTCTCGGGCAGATGCACTCCGACTTGGAAGGAAGCTCCCAATTAGTCGACTCTTACAACATGCTTGTCGGGTAGGCAGTGAGTCTATTCTTGTTTTCCCTATAATAGGGCCCCAGAACCCACACAGGAAAACAGTACAGGTTTGACATTTTAAGTTTATTATTATATTAGTGTTTATTTCTTTAATTTCTGTTGACCTCCATAAATTCTCTAATGCTATAAAAGCTCCTTTCCCTATTGTATTCTTATTTTAATATCTCTTTCGGTTCCCACATCTGTATCTACATTACTGCCCAAATAGGTGTATGTCTTCACGTCTTCGAGTGGAATACCATTAAGAGAAACTACATTACTGTTTCCCTGATTTATTCTCATTTTCTTCGTCTTTCCCTTATGGATTTTCAGACCTAGCTGTTATCACCTCGCATGGGATAATTTTATTCAAAGATGATGGATAAAATTGTGCTTTATTTAAAGTCTGGTTCAGACGTGATAGCAAAATGAACACATGAATGAAAAATGTTACTTTAGACAAATTCGTAATAACACCATTTGAACTTTTCTAACTGATCACAATCCATCACTTTGATCTTCTGCACCTGAAATTACAGTTCACAATCAAAAATGTCAGGATAACACATTCATGGATAACAAGATCACGTAGGATAACAATCATCCTCAGAATAACATTTGAAAAACTTTCAGAATCACAGTTGTTAGTCAGATCACAGTTCCAGTTCGATAGTCTTTGGGCATCTTCTACACCTGAAATTACAGTTCAGAAACACAGTTCAGAAACACAGTTCAAAAACACAGTTCAATCACAGTTCAGGATAACAGTTCAGATCACAGTTCAGGATAACAGTTCAGAATCACAGTTTCAAGTTCAAAAACACAGTTCAGAATCACAAAAAGTTCAGAATCACAGTTCAGAATAACAGTAATAGTTTAAACAACACAGTTCAGAATAAACAAAAACACAGTTCAGAAACACAGTTCAGAATAACAGTTCAGAAACACAGTTCAGAATCACAGTTCAGAATAATAGTTCAGAATAACAGTTCAGAAACACAGTTCAAAAACAGTTCAGAATCACAGTTCAGAATCACAGTTCAGAATAATAGTTCAGAATCACAGTTCAAAAACACAGTTAAAAACACAGTTCAGAAACACAGTTCAGAAACACAGTTCAAAAACACAGTTCAGAATCACAGTTCAAATCACAGTTCAGAATCACAGTTCAAACACAGTTCAGATCCGCAGTTGTTCAGAATCAGAATCACAGTTCAGAATAATTTATTTTAGAAACACAGTTGCTATACAGTTCAGAAACACAGTTCAAAGACAGTCAAACACATCAAGTTCGTTTTACACGTCAGTTCAAGAATGGCACATAAGGGATCACAGTTCAGAAACACAGTGTTATCCTCAGAAACACACAGTTTTGTATAGAAACCTGTTGAGATCACCTCAGAAAAAGTTCAGAATCACAGGATATCCGCAGTCAACAGGTTCATTTATTTTAGTTGCCAGTAAACACAAAGTCCTTGTACGTCTGGCCAGCCTCACACTCTACCAGTTGGTACCTGGCATCGTGCCAGGCCTTTACCTCCCAAGACTCTACCTGGTACCTGCTTAAGGCTGGGTCGGTCTGGGGGCCAAGGTTCTGTTTAGGGGCAAAAAAAACCTGACTTCATGTTGATTTGAAAACATGATATTCGGATCCGCAGGCGTGCATCCTGTCGCCGCACCATAGGGGCTTCCTAAGAAAGTAAGTAAATGACCCTTTTTATACAACTGACGCATGGGACATATGATCGGCGGTTGGTGTAGTCGGCATCACACCGGCCACCTTTATTTCCCGGGACATTACATGGTACCCTTTTTAGACTTGGTCGACATGAGAGCCTTGGTAAGTTCTGGATAAAGTCCAGCTGGATGAAGATATGAACCCAAGACCTATGGGTCAGCTGGTGAGCGTTTAGCCACTGTGCCACCATGACTCTTATTATTTGCATTAGCTGTCACAGATGCCTTGACATATTTAGGTTATGACGGAATTTAAAACATAGTCTCTATCTATCTAATCTGTCTGTCTGTCTGACTGTCTGTCTGTCTATCTTATCTATATATCTATCTATCTATCTATCTATCTATCTATCTATCTATCTATCTATCTATCTATCTATCTATCTATCTATCTATCTATCTATCTATCTATATCTATCTATCTATCTATCTATCTATCTATCTATCTGTCTCTATCTATCTTATAACTATCTATCTATCTATCTATCTATCTATCTATCTATCTATCTATCTATCTATCTATCTATCTATCTATCTATCTATCTATCTATCTATCTATCTATCTATGAGCCTATCTATCACTCTCTTGTCTGTCTCTGGTATGTCTGTCACTGTCTGTCTGTCCCTCTGTCTCTCTCTATCTATCTTCTATCTATCTATCTATCTATCTATCTATCTTTCTCTTATCTCTCACTCACGCTGAGCCTGTCCAGTCTTTCTCTCTCGTCTTTCTCTTTATCACTGTCTTCTCTCTCCCTTTTCTTTTCTCCCCTCCCTCTATCGCTCTGTCCCCCTCCCGTTTTCACTCCTGTTTTTCTCCCTTTCTTTCCAACTCTATTTGCCCCCCCCCCCCCCCCGCAGCCTCAACTTACTGGTTCACTTTATATTCAGAATTAGCTCACCTCTATTAGACTCGCACCTCTTTAAGTAGACATTGTCACAGGGAAACACCTCCTGAATCATGCTGTACAGTTTGGGGTCATACGCTCTCAGCTTTGCCCGTGTGTTGATGGGACCCCTGACACCATCGGGCACAGCCGAGTAGGAGTTACAGTTGAAGTAGCTCTGGGTCCCCACGGCCTTACAACAGAGATAGAACACGGGCAGTTAGAGGTTCCATTTAATGACATGTATTTTTCTTATCATCGACATAAATATTATTGTTCCATAGCACAAAGCCTCTCCCCTTATTGCAAAGACCATATGTCACCCTTGCATCATGACCGCTCTCGACCTGCCTTGTTACTCCAAAGGAAAGGTAGCACCATTACGTTTAGAAAAAAACTGGCTACAGAAGCTGTCGGATCAAAAGACAAAAAAAAAACCCACCTTTTCCACACCTTTAGGCATATAGGGCTAGACCTATATTTAATAGAACAATCCGCAGAAGATGGGTGATGTGGTCAGCATCACGCCGGCCGCCTTTACTTCTCGGGACTGGACCCGGTACCCACTCAAGGCTGGGTTCGACCTGGGAGCCAAGGTCATTTTGGAAAAAAGTCCGGCACCGCCAGGGAGCGAACCCACGACCTTCCGATCCGCGGCGAGCGTTTAGCCGCTCCGCCACGGCGACTTCCAGGATCAGAAGAGCAGTGCTCGATCTGTCCACGAGACGGAGCTTCCCACCTAGACCAGCTGCCAACCAAGGCTAAGGGCCTGGTCTGCCCTGCCCTGCCCTGCCCTGCCCTGCCATAACAGGGTTTTCAGGTTGAATGTATTCTCCTTTTGATGCCAGACCTGGTTACTAGGAGGTACACATGCAAAACTAACAGTCACTCCCCCAAAGTTCTAGCTAATGTCCGATGGAATCAAAATTGGAAGTAAAACTCATGGGTGTACTTTTTTCAGAGAGACCAAATATACCACCCTTGCAGAAAGCAATTATGTCTGCAGTTCTCAACAGTCTTTTTACTAAACATAAGATGTAAAAACATGCATACCAGAATGAATGGTACATGTGAATAGTAACCAGTCACACGTAATGTGTTATTTGGGACAAAAGGAGTTAATAAGACGTTTAGATGTTAGTGAATGAGTTTAACAATTCCTTGATCTTCGAGAGTATACAAGTTCAATTTCTGTGGCGCTTTGAGTACGAGAGTCCCATCGTGGAAGATAATGGGGCCCCAACACCTAATACTCTAAAAGACGGCAGTAGATATACTGTAGCATACCTTCATTGTAGAGACTGCATACATGTTAAACAGCTTATAATATAAATCCCATCAAGTAAAACTTCAGTGCAGCTTTAGCTGTTCGCATTTGTCTTGTAACAGCTGCCAGTTTGCTTTCAGTTCTTGTGTGTTGTAGGTAAATAAAGTCACGGACCTATTTTCCCGCCTTCAGGCGTATTGGGCATATATTGTTAGGCCTTTTTTTAAAGACCAATCGGCACTGGGTGGGTGATGTGGTAAACATCTCGCCGGCCACCTTTATTTCCCATGACATTACCTGGTACCTACTAAGGCTGGGTTGACCTAAGAGCCAAGGTCAGTTGAAATTAAAAGAAAAAAAAATTTAAAGTCTGGATCCCCTCTGTGTTGTAACTGTTCCTATTTTGTCTTTTGTTGCTCTATTTTGTTAATTAATACTATGCATACTGTATCTTCAGCTCTACTTTTTATAAGTTTCTAGTTTGTCTTCAGTTCCTCCCTGTTGCGACTGTCAACAATTTGTCTGCAATTCCCGTTTCAGATCGAATCTTCTATTCTAACAACATTTTAGGAAATCGGCAACTTTCAATCATTAGAGCTCGTTTTTGTGATATCTGAGACTATTTTTCGAACCCCATTGCCGTCCATTTAGAAATGGATTTTTCTCTGCTTCTTGTGTATATTCCAAAGGTGAGTATAACGTCAGTAATCGCCCTCTTACACTTTCCATTGCCAAATACTTTTTTAAAGCTATTTATTTAGGTCTTCAACAAAGCGAAAATCACGCTTACTGCATGCTCATGTAGAAAGCTACCAGTTGCCATTACTAAAATGAAAGCGACGAGACAGAAAAATATCAAGCGATACCCTCTATTGGGTAATCGTTACCTGTTGACGCTTACACCTGCGAATTGCCCATGCCTTAACACTGGCATCTTTCCTTTGCGCACTCGCTGTCTGTCAGTATTCTAGCAGTTTACCAACAAACACAACCAAGGCATTTCGGTCACTTACAAAGTATTCCTCTGGTGAGGTCATGCTGTATGTGTTGGCCCACAAACCTCTGGACTTGGATTCGTTGAACAGACTCCTCAAGCGCTGATCCCACCCTGCAATCCCATGTGCTGCCCCTGACAGACCATATAGAACACAGGTGGTATTTACATCCATTCAGCCTGGGGGGGGGGGGGGGGAAGAACCGTCGTGGTGTGACGGCTAGATGCTACATGAGCATCCGCCCCACTCTGGCTTTTGCCAGGGGCCGCAATATAGGCAGGCCATCAATATAGCCAATTGTCTGAACGCGGTTTCTGGGACCTCTCCACGGTGATCCTCATCCGCATGGTGGCACTTTGTGTCATCGGGTGTTTATCGCTTGTGTGATGTCCTGGTGGGGTAGAAAGTCAGTCAGTCAGTCATGAGTCTTAGGTTTCAAATCGGAACAGAGTCATACTTTTTTTTCTTAAATTACCTTCCGGGTCGACCCAGACTTAAATGGGTACCAGGTTATGTCACGGGAAGTAAAGGTAGCCGGCGTTATGTTGAGCACAACACCTACCGAATGCCGATTGGTCTATAAAATATAGATTTAGCACTCTATAACAAGTACACCTGAAGGACGTGAGAAAGGGTTAAAACACTTCAATTCCAGTACCATTATTACCCACTGAGACTTATACCTTCATTCAACACGCGCAAAGTTTTTCTGTCTGTCGCTACCTTCTGCAGTTCTCTCTCTCTCACACATACACACCACACACGTACACACACCACACACGCACACACACACATTTCCATTACTGCCTGTATGTATCACTATTGCTGTATTGGCATGGAGCTCTTTGTTATTGCTGTATTGGCATGGAGGTCCTTGTTATTGCTGTATTGGCATGGAGGTCTTTGTTATTGCTGTATTGGCATGGAGGTCTTTGTTATTGCTGTATTGGCATGGAGGTCTTTGTTATTGCTGTATTGGCATGGAGGTCTTTGTTATTGCTGTATTGGCATGGAGGTCTTTGTGTGTGAGGATTTAGGGCCGCATAGCTAGGAAAAATACAAGAGCCCAGTGTTCTTAACTGTTTGACCAGATGTTTCTCTAACTCAATACCATCCTCATTTTATTCGCCCGTGCCTCCGTTTTTGTTTCTGATCACAGATAGAGAGAATCCCAGTCAGCACAGATAAACATCTCATACAAAGCATATTCATTCCAACCCTATGCTACCAGTGCCAGACAAGGTCACTCACAACAAAATAGAAAATAAAATTAGTAACCATGGAAATGAAAAGGGCTGCAGGAATGAGCAGAAGAGATAAAATCAGGAATGATGTTGTCATAAGAGAGAACGTCGGCACAGAACCAATTCTAAATTGCATACAAAGACAATAAATCAAATGGTTTGTCCACTTAAGAGAGAATGCCATGCGACACTATACCATACAGGGCATACACGAGAAGAGGATAATGGACGAAGAGCATTGACCAAGATTCTAATGGAAAGATAACATCAGAGAAACCCTACAACTGCACGATGTGTCTAAGTTTAAAGCGGGCAGAAATGCAAGAAGAAGAACCTTAAATTTCCCTCGACACCAGAAGCGGTAAAAGAGGAACTGACGAAGAAGAGACCAGCATCTTTTGTACGGACATTAATCCGGGTAAGTGTTGGGAAGTAGAGGTGGCTGGCTTGATCTTGACCACATCAAGTGCCTATTGGTATATATACAAAATTGAGTCGAGCATATGTCCAAGGCACCCCTGGCGTGTCAAGGGTCGTTTACTGACTCTAGTCAACCAATTAAACACAGTGTATATGTAATTAACAAACAGACAATGTATTGATTGGCACTCTTAAAAAGGTAGAAGAACACGGTAACTATAGCTTTTGATTTTTATGTAGTCTATTGTGTCACTGTGATATCAAGAAAGCTGACAGTCCAGAAAGCAATGGCAAACTGCTGGACGTAAATTTGCCTAGAAAAACCACACAACAGCCAGGGGGCTGTTGGGGTTGGTTCTGCAACGTCCTGTAAAAGATACGCAACTAACCTTTATTATTATTGTGTCATTCTAGCTCTCTACTTCTTTCCGTGATTGCCAATCAATATATTTTCTGTGTTTTTATTATATATAACGTTCTACTGCTTCAAGGGTTCCCGATGCCGAACCGATGCTTTGCTCAAAACAAAACAAAAAACAAAAATCGTCACGTTTAACCAGCATCCGCGAAGGGGGTGCTTTAGGTTATAATTATGACTAGGCTTTGGGCGTCACATAAAATGGCTTAACACTACACGCCACCAAAAGCCCTGAAAATGATTTCCGCAGTTTTGACGCGATCAAAGGAAACAGACCTAATTTCTGTGCCGATCGGCGACGAAGTCGTCTACCGACAAGCTAATGAGCGATGATGAAGGGTTCCCCCTCGGTTTATTTTTAATAAAACACAGACCTAATAAATGTACTCCGTGTGCTGACTCGTGCAACAGGATGTCCTGGTTGTTGTATCTGTCGACCCTGTGGGGTTAACAGAACATGGAATCAGCCATTGCACTACAGGATTCTCAATGTGCAACATTTTGTCAGTATATCTTTATATTTTCTTACCTGCAGGGCATTCATCTTCCTCCTTCTTCTTATTCTCCTCCCCCTCTTCCTCCACCTATTTCCTCTCCTTCTTCATCATCATCATCTTCGTCATCATCGACATCATCATTACTATCATAATCATCTTCTTTTTCTTCTTCTTCTTTTCTTTTTCTTCTTCTTCTTCTTCTTCTTCTTCTTCTTCTTCTTCTTCTTCTTCTTCTTCTTCTTCTTCTTCTTCTTCTTCTTCTTCTTCTTCTTCTTCTTCTTTCTTATCTTCTTCTTCTTCTCCTCCTCCTCCCCTCCTCCTCCTCCTCCTCCCCCCCCCCCATTCTCCTCCTGCTATTCCTCGTCCTTCACTTTTCACACTTTTCATCTTCATTTTTTTCCTTCTTATTTCCTTTCCTTCTTTTTTTTTTCCATCGCATCCTCCACATCCTCCCTCCCCCTTCTTCCTTTTCTTCTCCTTCGTGATACCGTTGCTGTGATGTTTTATTTTAAACGACAGTGACTGCTGTAATCACTTGCACCTTTTTCCGTTAACCAAACAAAAACTCACATGCACAAATGAGCTGGAATGCTGTTTTGTTTTGTGTCTATGAGGTTGGGGAAATTATAGAAGTAGACAAAACCACAGAAATAAATTCTAAAAGAACGACCTTTTAGGGTGAAGAGTAACGTGAGCTAAGTGAATAATAGTGTGTCTTGTGTCAGGCTGGTTTTCAAACACAGACACGGTTAGGTAAATTTCCTATGATCCAGTTGTGGGATTTGGTCGGGGTAAGGGGTTGAGGTTGTTGTTGTTTTGGATGAGAAATAACTAAACTGTGATGGATCTGCTTTCAAGCTGTTTCTTCAGGCGTGTTTGGGCACATAGGGTTAGACCTCAATTTTATAGACTGATTGGCACTAGGTCGGTGATGCGGACACAATCAGACCGGGCGCCTTTACGTCCCAGGAATGTACCTGACACAAATTTAAGGCTGGGTCGACCTGTCAGTCAAGCCATTAAGAGAAAAAAAAAATTACCCTGAAGCCCATTAAAAGAAATGTCATGACTGATCTCGTTCAGAAAAAAATCATCTTGCCACAAGGGAATGATTATTCAAAAATACCCTCTCTTCACTGGACTGTATGTTATTTTGTAACTGTGAGGTTCCCTCATATAGAAATATACTACTACTACCATTGAAACTCTGTAAGGAGTATGTTTCATTGAATATACATTACATAATAATAATATACCTACAAGAGAGAGAGAGAGAGAGAGAGAGAGAGGGGGGGGGGTATAAAGTAAAGAAGCATCTTTTGTGTAAGTGAGTTCTCTGCAGCTGTGATGCGATTCTGCAAATCAGTCAGATGTTTTCATAGAGGTAGTATTCGAAACTTTATACCTCTTTCTCTCTCTCTCTCTCTCTCTCTCTCTCTCTCTCTCTCTCTCTCTCTCTCTCTCTCTCTCTCTCTCTTGTATGTATATTAATAATATGTAATGTATATTGTATTCAAGAAAATATGCATGAATGAAAGTGTGTCCATCATTTTGAATAACCCTACACACACACGCGCGCGCAAGCACGCACACGCACGCACACACATACACACACACTTATTTTGGTCCACAGTGAATTAGAAAGAATAGTAGCCAAAGACATGGTGCCAGGAAAGATGGACACATGACCTAAGAGACACCTTGGGTTGAAAGGAGCACGGGAACACCGTCCCAATATGGGACGCCCTTTCTCGTTATTTAAAGGCCCCATCCCGGCTTAAGTCGGGGCCCCTAATATAAACCAACTTACGGGTTGAACGGGGTCTCTGAGATTTGTCCCCGGGTAATCCTTAAACGACACTTTGTGTCACCGGTTGTCTATCGCTCGGTGTGATGTCTTGGTGGGGTTGTCAATCTGTCGAAGGAGAACGAAGCGGAGAGTTGGCGAGAGACGGAGTTTCTTTTAGGCAGACTGATGAAAGCGACGTTCTGTAAAGAACAATCTACATGATGATGATGATGACATAATGTTGAACTCGCCTGTAACACAGCACATTCTCCTCGCCCCCAGAAGAGACCGGAGCATGAGGTGTGGCACCCAGCCCTCGGGCTCTCAAATTCCACCAGGAGGGCAAGTTGCTGTGTTCGGGGATACTTGTAGTTCCTTCATCTCGTCCGATCACTGCAACCCGGCCAGAGTAACGGTAGAAGGATTCTCTCACCGCCCAGTTGCCGGCTAGTAGGAACCGAAGTGTGTAGCAGGCCCGTCTGAGTGCATCGTCTGGGACACTGTAGCTTGCTGTAGTGTTAACGGGAACGAATTGAAGTTACATTATGTAGAGTTTGGACAATGAAATTGGGGCATTGTGTCTCGCTACAATAATAATAACGGTAATAAAGGTGAGTTAGATGATTCTGGGACATTGTAGCTTGCTGTAGTATTAACGGGAAAAAGGGGAAGTTAGATTATATGGAACTAGAACAATGCAATTAGGGCATTGTGTCTAGTTAAATTAATAATGGGAATGAAGGGAAGTTAGATGATGTCTGTGACACTTTAGCTTGCTGTAGTATTCAGGGGAGTGAAGGAACGTTAGATCAGGCAGAGCTTGAAAAATAAAATAGATCAATGAAAATAAATCAATAGGAGAACGTGTTTGTTATTCACTCCCCTCAGGGTTCAAATATAAAAATAAAATAGATCAATGGAACATTGTGCCTACCTAAATAATAATAGGAGACGCCGTGGTTTAGCAGTTATACACTCCCCTCAGGATTCAAAAGTCGCGAGAGTCGGAATTTCTTTTTACATGACCTCGGTTCCCAGATCGACCCTGCCTCAAATGGGTACGAGGCAAAGTCCTGGGAAGTGAAGGCAGCCGGTGCGATGTTGACCCATCACTCATCGAGGTCTATTACTTTTACTTTATTCAAGTCTAGCCTAGTCTGATACGCCTCCTGAGCCACGGGCGTGTGTAATAACGGGAAGTAATGGTGGTATCAAATAAAATAATAATTCCTAAATGTGTAATAAAGGTCAGTGGTGTTATTTTGGGACAAGTACAGAAATTTAAGTATCCGGGCACGCGGATAACATCAGATGGAAGATGCATTACTGAAATAAGAAACAGAATAGGGCAGGCAAAAAACTGCATTTTATAAAATGAAGAACATCTTATGCAATATATCTCTGTCATTGAAGGTTAGACAAAGAATTCTTGATACCTACATACATCTAGTTTTTAAATATAGCTGTGAGTGCTGGGTACAATCGGTTGGCAGGCCAAACAATTTCTTGAGGCCTCAGAGATGTGGTTTTACAGAAGAATGCTTAAAATACCTTGGACAGCAAAAAGAGCAACCTAGAGGTTTTGAAAGAGGCGGGAGCCCGAAGACAACTTATCACAGACATTAGAAGGAGACAGTCAGCATTTTTCAGTCATGTTATGAGAGGAGAGAAAATGGAACAGGTTGTGACCACTGGAAAGATCTGTGAAAGGAGGGATAAAGGAAGACAACGAGAAGAGATTCTTGACAGTCTTGTTGCATGGCATGGAGGTGTGTCTGCACACCAACTGATCCATGCTGCAGGAGATCGCGGATTGTTGATATGCATGCTCGCCCACGCCAGTCGAGACCCCTGGCCACCATGGCAGGCATGGGAGGCCAAGAGCTGGAAGACAACAGCCAACAAAGCCATACAGAAAACTGCAGACAGAGAAGTCTGGCAAACTCTCTGACAAACCTCTACATCGACTACGTAAGTAAGGTAAAAATGTGTGAAATAAGGATTATTTACCTACGACAGGAATACCGTAGGCCTCTGTGTATTTCTGGTAGAAGGTGCTCAAACCAAATGGCTTCAGGACGCTGGCAGAGCGCAACTGTGGCGGCACTTCACGGACATGCTGGCAACTGTTGGTGCGTGTGGCGGATCCTGGCCGGTAACCATAGGGCGCCCAGTAACCGTCACCTTCAGGGGAAAAAGTGAGAAAACAAAAAGGAGGATGTTTATTTGTCACACGTATGCCAGCAACTGTGGCGTCCGTGTCTTAGGCGTTGCGAGTCATTTATGGAAGCACATTATCATCATCCGTTCCGCTGTCTTGCTCGCAAAAATCTGTTAACAAAATCGTTACGTTGAACCAACAGTTTCGAAGGGGAATCTTTAGATATAATTGGGACATATGAAATGGGATAGCATTGCACGCCACCAAAAAGCCCCCAAAAGGACTCATGCATCGATGTATCAAAGCAGACAGACCCAAAACTGTCTGGACCGGCGAAGAAGTCATTTATCGGCGAGCTTGTGGGTGACCCAGTCGCCGATGCATCATCATCATTATGAAGCAGATCTTTTAAAGACTGTCGCTTTCAACACAGTCCGCCAGAGGAAGGGGAAACGGGGGGGGGGGGGGGGGGAAGGGTCCCCTTTCCAGCTCTCCCATCTCATGTGCATTCCAGCCCAAATGGGTCTCTGAAGTCATGGGTCCATCTTTGAGCTGGTCAATCCATGTCTATCTTGCCCGGCATCGTGCTTTCAGGTATTGTTCTAACCTATTTATCGTGGCGTTTAATCCGAGACAAGATGTTCTTTACTAGCCAATTTTTCCTTGATGTTCAGATCTTTCAGGAAGTCACCCCCCCCCCCCCCTTTCCCGGCTTATGGTACTCTAAGAATATTTCTATAGAATTTCACCACAAAAGCCCATATTGTCTTCCTCAAAGACTGCGATTTACATAGTATAGAAGCGCAGAAAAGCGTATAACAAAGTTAATTTTGTGAACAATGATCAACATTCAGTTGTACTATCTTAGCTTCAAATATGGTCCACATTTTCTTCATCTAGCCTGTGCAAAATTTTCGAAATCCTGGATGGATTCCATCCAATAAAGCGCTCTTAGCCTCTTTCATTAACGTCCGTCTGAGGGTTTTATCTTGGACGTTTTAGTGTACTCATTTTGTGTGTTTCGCAGGGAAAAAAAAAAAAATTTTTTTTGGGTACAAAATGGCACAGAATAGAAGAATAGTTTGTAAGCTCTGTGTGACAACTACGCGACACGACAGGACGATGGTGATGATGATAATGATGATGATTGTGATGATGTTGGTGGCGGATATGATGCTGATGATAATGATGATGGTAGTAATGATGATTATGATTAAAAAAATGGTGATGAGATGATGGTGGTGGTGATGATGATGGTAGTGGTGATGATGATGATGGTGGTAACGATGAGAATGATGAATAACCTTGAATTGTTGTAGCATAATAATCTCCTTCAGTAAGTCCGCCTGTTCCGCCCTCAAGCTGTGCTATGACTGCAGAGATACCAGAAATGTTTATTTTATTTTTTTTTTTACAATTATTTCTCTCTAAAAGTAAAATGTATGAAATATGTGTAGAACAGTGCAGCACTTTCATGTACATTACGTATTCAACTATTCATGTTTTTTTTTTTCAAACTTAAAAACGTTATAGGGTAAAGATAGAATATTAACACACGTAATAACCGCATGTGGTTAATCTCAGACTTCTGTAGCGATCATGTGGTTAATCTTAGACTGCTGTAGCGATCATGTGGTTAATCTTAGACTGCTTTAGCAATTATGTGGTTAATCTTAGACTGCTTTAGCAATTATGTGGTTAATCTTAGACTGCTTTAGCAATTATGTGGTTAATCTTAGACTGCTGTAGCGATCATGTGGTTAATCTTTGCTGTAGCTATAATGTGGTTCATCTTAGACTGTTGTATGTGGTTAATCTTAGACTTCAGCTGATAAGATTTACAGCGTAGCAAGAGACGTTTTGATGTTTAGATAAACATCCTAGTATTATGACTTTTGTAAACTGTAAATGGTGTCGCAATTCACAAAATGAGATACAGCACAGTTTGTTAGACTGTAAATTGTGCAATTTATTCTAATGTTTATAATTCACATTTATAGTCGAGAAGCATTGTTTGGAATTATACACACGACAGATCAATATAATTACTGGAAAATTAATACAATAATGCGAATGTAATAGTATTGTGGAAAAAAAAAAAAACTTGTCTTTACCTGGGATTTAACCCAGAAGACTGTCCTTGCAGACAAGCACACAAACTACGAGCACGCACAGCTCCGAAACACTTTATTGCATATGATCGGTTTCCCTTTTCCCTCCCCAGAACAACCGGATAGCTTCACACAAAGCATGAACTCCGTAGCTCCAGCGGTGATCCCCACATTGCACTCTTGAACCGAACAACACAGTCCGTGAAACGAACCCTTAACCATCAGAGCTCGTGGCAAACGGCTTGACCACTTCGCTGCGAAGACCAGGGGTTGAACCAGGACCACTCTCGACAGAGAAGCGCATACGACTGATTAACTCTTTTAGTCCCAGGAGATCTAGTTGAGATCGATTGAGGAAATAATGATGACAACAAAATTATAATTATATAAAGTACATCCACATGATGAAAATCGAAACACCAAGAGGCAGGGGAAGACCAAGAAGAATATGGATTGAAGGAGTCACGGACAACTTGAGACTTCATAACATCACGGCATATAAAGCGACTGAGCACGCCCTGGCTCGGTTGCCGATCATCTGAGAGACTGCGACGCCTAGCAGCACAAGCAGATTTTGACAAAAGAAGAAGAAGACATCCACACGAGTTAAATACACACAGCACACTGAATGTTTTATAGGAAGGGTTCACTATCATTCATTACACAGCATCCGAACTCGATAGTATTTTGGCCACATCAAACGTCATAGTGGCTTGCAAAAGACGGTAATGGGGGGTGCAGTTTAAAGAAGGTGAGGCAGGGGTCGACCAACGCGAAGATGGATACAGGACATTAAAGATGCATTGGCATTGAAAGCACATGGGGCTGGAGATTTGGCTAGGGAAAGGGATACTTTCAGGCGTGCCGGGAAGAGAGCGACGTTCTGTAAAGGACTTGCTGGTTGATGAGGTTCACTAATCATACCAGAATGGCAGACTTGGGAATTCAGATCGGCGTAGCAAATACCGAGACGCACACCAGACACACCAGAAGACTTGTTAATCAACACAGAACTGGTACTATTAGCCATCGGATGTTGGGGTTGATGCTGATAGGAGGATCTGAGCACCTAGGAACATATCAGGAGTGCAATGGTGATAACCTAACTAACTAACTAATAACCAATCATGGACTAAGCTGATATATTGAATGCTCTTCGAGAAGTAATACATTTACGAGAACCAAGAGCTGAATCACCGCCTTGGAGGAGGTCGTAGACTGAACCTACACGATGCCCCATGACATTTTTTTTTTTTTTTTTGCAAGAACAAAAAGGGAAAAGAGATGCAACCAGATAAAAGCATTAGACAGGAAGCCAAAGGGCAGAAGGAAACCCAACACAGAACCTGTGTTCTCAGTTGTTACACGCTGAGGAATTTATTGAGTAGGGCCTAAATGGCTCCACGTCCGAAAGGATGAGGATAACCTGTTGACTAACTAACTTCCTAGAAAACAAATATGTCTTTAGAAGTTCTTTTCCTGATTATATATTTGATATACAAACATAATAGTCTTGTAGTCTTAGTTTCAGCTTCATAGCAAACGGGTCACCCTATCTTTGCTCCGCTCCTGTGCCAACGAAAAACACACAGAATATTTATCACAGTATTAGAATTGCAGTTCATCATTGATGGTAGCAGAAGTCGCCAACAGATCAGCAGTTGCCCACGCGATCAATTCTAATCACATACGGGCACCACAACACTGCACGACAGGCATCGCGCCATTTTCTGAATCTACAATTCACACCAACCCGTTGGTCACAGTCGAAAAAACATTCCAAATGCAATCCGCAGCTCACAGGGTCACGCCATGCATTCAACTCAGAAGCTGGGCGACATAATGATATGTTGATGGGTATGCAGTTGTTAATATTTACTAATATCCAGTTAAATATGGTGAGTTGTTTGATACTTAAAGAGTTAAAAATTAAAAGTGTACCACTATAACCTCCACAAATGTACAACACAGGCAACAAGCAGCAAAAGAACACAGCAGGAAAACATCGAGAAGAACCAGACATGATAAACCATCTAGGGCTTGTAGTTTACATAACACACGTAACGGTTGTTTTCTGCTGTCTCACGTCTGTGCTTTCCCCACCTGGTCGGTCCTTCAACAACAGCTATAGAGGTGGCTGTTCTCCCTGTCACACACTGTCTAAGAAAGACAGATGATGACACACACTGTACATAAAGACAAGCACATTAGTAACCATCCACACCTTTCGAGTATGGCATATTCTTGTTTTCGTGTCTTTAGTCGTTTAGTTATGTACCACATTTTTTACCGCGGTGTAAAGGGATTAAACTGCATCAACAGTTATAAAAACAAAGAAGATGATGCTTTTGTGGGCACATCCGGAGAAGAAGCGAAAGGCGAATCACCAAAAAACGGCATGTTTTGCTGCACCGAGAAAAACATTCAAGTGCGCTTTATTTTACTTACTTTACTTTTTCCTTCCACGTATGCCGCTAAGCGTTGTGGGGAGATGCAAGTTCCTGTCATAAGCAAGGCGGGCAGCATCTGATGTTCTGAGGCCATGCTTTTGGCAGGTTTCGGAGAACCCCGTCAAATCCACCGTTTCTTGGTCTTCTCTTGCCTTATATCCTGAGCTTCTGTTGGTTGAAAATTTGTGATGTTATTTGGTCATTTTTCATCTGAGTTAGATGTCCAAAACCATTCATTCTTTGATGTTCTATGTAGTCTAAACATGGTGTAGTTTTGACAGTGTTTCTAATGTCTATGTTCTTTATCCTGTCTAGTCTGGTCTTATTCGCTGCTTTTCTTAGACATTTCATTTCACAGGCTCTATTTTCTTTCATGGGTCTTGTTGATTGTCCATGTCTGGCACTGGTAGCAGAGTGTTGGAATGAAGATGGTGTTTATCAATTGTCTTTTGGTCTTCATGGTTATATCTGGATGTTTAAGCAGAGGTGATAGTTGGTATGTGACAGCATTTGCTTTCTGTATTCTTGTTTCTATCTCTCTGTCCATTCTTCCATCCTCTGTAAATATACTGCCCAAGTATTTGAACTCTTTGGTTTGCTTGATTTTGGCACTTCCAACATTTATATTCAGTGGCCTGTGTGTTCTGCTGATCTTCATAACTTCTCTATGTTTTTTCTGTACTGATTCTCATATTATTGTTGTAAACAGCTGTTGTTGAGAGTAGTCAGATGTTCCTGTAGATCATATTCATTTTGATACAGTATGCTTTGATCATCAGCAAAAAGTAATTCGTTTATAGCATACACGTCTGGGTTTGCTTCTACAGTGATCTTATCCATGTATGTTATGAAAAGTAATGGTGACAGTACACATCCTTGTCTGACACCAGTTGTGACTTGAACCATTCAGAAAGACCACTAGATGTTCTTACTGCACTTTCACTTTTTTCATAGAGGGCTTGATGTTGTCTAAATAATTGACCCTGCACTCCGTAATCGTCAAGAATTCTCCACAGCACATCTCTGTCCACACGGTCGAATGCCTTCTCTTGATCTACAAAGACCACGTTCAGCTCTTTATCGTATTTCGAGTGTCTTTCACAGACTTGTCTTAGTGCAAATATGGCATCAGTGCAACCTCGCCCTTTCCTGAAACCGAATTTGTGCTTTACTCAGTAGAGGTTCAACCTTTGCTCTTATCCTACCTTCTAAGATCTTTGCATACATTTTCCCCACATGACTTAGTAAAGATATTCCTCTATAAGTTCCACATTCTCTCTTGTTTCCTTTTTTCTTCCAGATAGGTACTACAACTGATCTTTGCCAATCCACTGGTACCTTTCTCTCTGCCCATGCTCTATTGAAAATTCTCTCCAGCCAGGTGATCATAGTGTCCCCTCCAGCCTGGATGACTTCTGTTGTTATTCCGTCGATATCAGCTGCTTTGTGTCTTTTACTTGTTTTGATAACTTTCTTTACCTCATCCCGCAGGATATGTGGTTCTAGGTGATCTGGAGCCCTTGAATGGAATTTTGCTGTTTCATGTACTCCCGACGGGTTCAAAAGTTCTTTAAAATATTCCTCCCATCTTTTTTAAATTTCTTTTTGGCTGAATAAAGGTTTTCCATTTTTATCATTTATGACTGATGTTGGATTGAAGCTTTCTTCTCTTAATCGCATCGCTTTCACACTCTTATAAAAGTCTCTTGATGATTCTGTACATAGCTGTGTTAGGTGTTCACCATACTTTTCCCATGAATCCTCTTTGGATTTCTTTATTGTTCTCTTGGTGTCTCTTCGAGTTAGTCTGTACCTAATGTAATCCTTTTCGTCTTTTGTTTTTAACCAAGTGCGCTTTATTCGTTGAGATTATTCTTTGACATCTGCTACAGTACAGAATCTTTTGGGGCGAAGTTAATTCACAAAGAGAACTGTTTACCTGCATCAGGAGAAGACATTGTCTAACAAGAGGACATTAGTAACAACTTAAAAAAAACCGAAACAAACGGGAGGAGGGGGAAGTGGGAGATGACAGGAAAGCAGGATGAAAGATATTCGAAATGTGACCTTATGACGTGGAAGAGAACCTTCATTGGAAGACTTGTTTAAACAATACCCCTTGTTAAATTAGTTGACAAACTGACTGATTGACATTCAACACCACCGCAACGAGGGATAAAAACTCGGTAACACAAAGTGCCATTTTTCGGATGAGAATCACACCGGTTATAAGTCCTAGAAACTCCGTCCAACCGTTTCGTTATATTAGGGCTCCCGACTAGATTATAGCCGCGGTGGGGTTTTTAAATATCACAAACGCGTCCCATAATGGGACGAGGTTCTTAGTTTAAAAACACACACACACACACACACGCACGCACGCACGCACGCACGCACACACACACACACACACACACATACATATATATATATGGAACCATGTCAAGACAGTGTTCACAGCTTTCTGACAGTGGTACCCGAGTCGTTTCTTGAGAAAGACCAGAGAAGCCTCCACCGAACGTGCTTGCTTGTTTATCTGAGGTAAGAAAAACAAATCTGGGCGCTTCTTTGAATCGTTCCCCAAAATGGCGGCTTTAATATGATGGCGTTCAAAAAGGAGCAAAATTGGCCAATTTCTAGCCATAAAATATCCAAAAATATCCGAATGCGGGGTCAGTTATGTGCCGGCTCGAATAACGAAACAAATGCTCTGACAGGGTCTGGGCGATACGTTGCTTGCCGACCTGCTTCTGCGAGTGTCCCTCACCGCCGAGCGTATCCCCCGCGCCGCGCGGATGGGGGCTAAACTAGATGGCTGGGACTCACGAGTGGCAGCTACCGCATCTCCTGCAACTTCCTCCAATTACTGTACTCGTGAGTCCAGGCACCTAGATACGCTCGGCGATGAGTTTAATCACGTTTGGCGCATGCCGACAAGTCTGACATCTACCGCTGCTAAATCCTCCAATCGGAAGAACACAGTATTGCTAATCGTTTTCATCGTTTGTAATGTCTCGAAATGGGTCAACGTTCGCTAATATCGTCTGCTAGTATCGGCGTCGCAGAAACGCTCGAAATTTTTGTCAACGGTCGGACAATTCAATTCAATTCGTAAGAAACAAAAATTCCAAAATTGTGACCTCTTTCAGCTGCCTGACGGCTTGCTATATCGAAGTCGGTTCAATGGTGGTGTGATTTGTATTTATTCCTTGCGGCGATCATTTTCGCCTGAGTTTTCTTGCATTTGTTGCGTTCTTGTTAGCAGCGTGAGCTTGGCGGGCGGCTTGCGGGTTTAGGGAGGGGACATGGCTGTCCTGAGAAGGACAGCCACATGTGCCGGGTGGCCTGGAACGGGATGGGTGGGAGTGGTCAATCTGGTTGACTGGGCTTCGTCGCGTCAGTGAGGTTGGCTAGTTCCACGGAGACTGGGTGTCATGGCGGCTTGGAGGTTTTCGATTGGCTGCTGGCTTCGTCTTGTTTTGGTGGCTTGTCAGTACTTGCGGTTGCGTCGGTTTGGTGTACCCTGAGTCCTTTGTTTCCATCTTGCATGGGCCAGCTGTTTTCGGGCTGCTTCTATCTGGTCCTGGAGTCCGTTGATTTTATCAAAGAAGGCTTGCCTTTCCACAGCGGGCAGCAAGTAAACTTTCTCCAGCTCTGGCTCGTCATACACGATATCGTAGCGTTTTCTACTATCGAGCTCGATCCTGTGTGGGTGATTCAGTTTGTTAAAGCTTTCTATCATTTTTAGAAGGTCAGCCTCGCTTTCCACCTTTATGGCTACCGCCTCTTTGCTTCCTTCGGGAATAGTGGCCTCATCTGTGGTTGGGGTCGCCTCTGTAGCTTCGGACACGGCTACTTCAACTGGCTGGACAGTGCCTTCTTCTTCGGTTTCTGTTTCGGTACTTTTGTCGGCCCTGCTGATGTTTGGTTTTGCGGCTGGTGCCTTGCTTCTTTCTGCTAGTAAGAGTTCTCGTTCTTGTTTTGCCTCTCGCGTAGCTGCTTCTGCTGTTGTTTTTACTAGCAGGGCGACTTCTATGTACGCGGACTCTCTGGCTTCGTTAAGTAAGGCCGTCTCTGCCTTTCTTTCTTCTCTTTCGGCTAGTCGGTAGGTTGCTGCCTGGTCCTGTTCTGTCTTCAGCTGTGTCAGGAGGCCTTGTAGTTGTTTGTTTGCTTCAGTTACTTCTGCTAGCAGTTTGGTGTGGTGCGCAGCTTCTGCTATTCTGTCTCTCTTCTGGGCTCTGACTTCGTCTAGTGTTTGGGAGATTAGTCCCAGCATCTCGAGTCTTTCAGCGGTGGCCTTCTCTTTGTCTGCTGTCAGCTTCTGGACTGCGATTTTGAGTGCTCTCACTTCCTGGGTTCTCGCGTTGTTGTTAGCGACTGGAATCACTTTCTCTGGTCTTCTCTCACTACTTGGGATTGCTGCTTGCTGCTTGCACTTTTTTAGGTAGGTGCAGCCCATGTATCTGGCGCTATGGAGCCCTCCACAGTTTGAACACCTTCTGCTACTGTTAGGCTTTTTAAAGTCGGGGTCCTTCTTGGCAAGTGGGCACTCCTTGAAGTCGTGCGGCTTAGAGCAGTAGCGGCATGCTGGGCTGCTGCGGCAGTTTGCGGCTGTGTGCCACGCATTGTTACAACGTGAGCACTGGATGATGATGTTGTCACTGCTGTGGGCTCCTGGCTGCTGTCTTTGTAGGCGGGTGCCGGTAGGTTCCTGCGCCACGACTGGGGCGGCTTCTTGTGCTGGCGCCACGATGGGGGCGGCTTCAGTTGTTGGCGTCGGTGTGCGAGGCGCCGCGATAGGGGCGCCTGCCGGTGAGGCTGCTGGTACGGCCATCCTCTTTCTTGGTGTGGGTGCGGCTGCTTGTTGTTCTCCCATGATAGGAAAATCAATGATGGCAATTGCGGTCTGTGGCGAAAGCTAGGTCCCTTCGGAGTCGGCAAGGCTTGTTAGAGTATCCTAAAAAGGACACCCAAGCGTGCTTTCTCCTTAGTTCTCTAGCAATCGTTAAAAAAAACTGGCTGGTATGACTGGCTCTCAAACAATGATGTGCTCCCGGGCCGCTAATAACCCACCCGCAGACGAATAACAATAGCGTAGTCGAGCCAAAACTCAGCCGAATGTCAAGCGAGTTCTGACCAGTATCTAGCTATTGATATTCT
>CAJHNH020000023.1:90000-137500 GCA_905116865.2 Candidula unifasciata
ATTTTTCTGATTCTATTTTACTTCGAAGTATTTTGTGACATTTTGTTGATTAAAAAAACTGTGTGTGTGTGTGTGTGTGTGTGTGTGTGTGTGTGTGTGTGTGCGTGCGTGCGTGTTTGCGTGCGTGCGTCCGTGCGTGCGTCCGTCCGTGCGTCCGTCCGTGCGTCCGTGCGTCATGCGTCCGTGCGTGCGTTATTGTTGTTGTTGTTGTTGTAATGGATTTTTATTAAAAATAAAACATTTGGCACCTTTGGGTTTGTTTTGGTACTTTTTCAACATAATTTGGTATTATTTGCCAACAAATTTCGGCAGCCCTGAAGTTGTAAAATTTACGACACACCTCCTACCTTCACCTTGACACATGTTGTCCCGGACATACTTCCAGCTTTGTGTCATGGGAAATTTCGCTGGCCAAAGCAGTGTTGCCACTTTGGATCTTTTATATCCAAATTTAGATCTTTTCCATTGCATTTAGATACTGTTTTTGACGTTTAGATCGTAAATATTTTTCTAGATTCTTTTCATATGGAGTTAAATATTTTATATTTTTTTTTCTTTCATTGTCAATTTAATAATTACTGTCTAAAATATTTACTACAATATTTTTGATTTGGTCTGGCGCGTACATTGTGACAACTGCCATTACTTGAACTTTGGACTCTCACTGGGGTCAACGCACAAATATCTGGTACTGATTAATAAAAACGCGCGTAAATCATACTTTGTTTCAACCGTATCCTCACTGTGCTGACTTTGCGTTTCTTTTTCATGTGATTTTAAAAAACACATAATTGCTCACCTTTTTATGTGGCTTTCACTTTGAAAAAACCTTTCAACATGCCAAAACTAAAGTATGAGCAACAAATTTTGAAAGAGTGGTTGCATGATGACAAAATTAAAAACTGATGATATGACCAAAGCTTGTAAGTACTGCAAGAGTGAAATTAAAGCGAAAATACAAAACTCAAAGCTAGTGGGGCCCCTCAGCCTCAGTGATGGTTGGTATAAACAACTTCTAAAGCTATTTTGCTCACTTGCACTATAGATAGCTATTTGGCTCCTAAGCCATACCTTGGATATTAAATCGAATCAAAAATTGATGATTTAAAAACGAAAGGACTGTTAACAGAAAATGAAGAGAACAACTTAATAAAACGCTGTCAAGATTTCCTTATCTCATAATTGGAGCAATTAAAGCAGAGACTTCCTGAAAATCTAGATGTTTTGAAAAATATTTCACTTTTTTCTGTGAGCAACATACTTCAGCCAATAAAGGGAACACCTAAATATTGTAAAGTTATGAAATTTTTAGGGGCTACTGATAATAGTGTCGCGGAAGCAGAATATCAGTTAACAAAAATAAAGTTAGCTGAATGGACAAACAAAAGAGAAACTAAAGCGTTTTGGAGTGAAGTGAGACAATTTAAAGATGCCTCATCAAACAGTCCGTTCTGTAAGCTCTTTAAAGTGCCATGTCTGCCATGATAATACCCCACTCAAATGCTGACGTAGAAAGAGTTTTCAGTGCTAGGAATTATATCTAATCTAACCTAAAAAACAGGATGAAATTTGACCTCTTAAATGCTATCATGCCATTAAAATTCAGCCTGATGAGACTAGAGAAATAAGCCTACTGTTCCGCTTTTAAAGAAATTTGAACAGCTAAAGCATACCAGGGTCATTTTGGATCTGAAGCTTCAACTTCATTATCCAAGCTAAGTGTATCCTGTGGATCTTGTGAGGAAAACATCAGTGAAGGTGAGGACATGATTATGTAGGGTAAGTCATAACAAAAGCTATGTAATTTTTGACTTTTTTCAATTTGAATGTTTTTTCTAGATCTTTTCCACGAAGATTTAGATCTTTTAAGATATTTTTTGACACTGTTTTGGATATTTTTTGTCAGAGAAAAGTGGCAACACTGGGCCAAAGTCACCTGCGTGTATTTTAGGTGATTTGAACACAAGTGCATTTTCAGACTGTTTTTTTTTTTCTTTCTTTCTGTCACTTCAAAATATTCCAAAGACAGGCATGTGAATTCCTATTTCAAAATATATTGAAGTGAAGTGTTGCTATGAGACCCACCCTGTTGGACTACATGGCGGACCGCGGACCAAATCTGGCCCGCCGAGGCCTAGCAAGTGGCCCGCCGTTCGTTGCCAAAATAGCGAAATGTAGTTATTGAAAAGAACACAAATTAAATCACTCGATATTTCTGTAGATTCCTAAAAAACCAGTCCTGTCAAATGTGTCAATTGGAAGTGTTTGTCAGGAATACATACATACAAATTGAACCTGTGCCTAGTTGACCATGTATCTTAGTGCACTTGTATTCATGGCGAGGCGCAGACGCCGTCTGGATGTGACAGTTTTAATTCCCGGCACGGTAACTATAGCTTTCGATTTTTATGTTGTCTAGTGTGTTCTTCTATCTTTCTACTTCTTTCTATGAGTGCCATTCACAATACTTTCTGTTACTTGATTAATTTCTTTATCAGATTATAACGTCCAGAAGAACGTTCAGTCACATTCACAGTCACAGTCATACGTAGATTGTCGGACGCGATTGTACATTAACAAACTGAATCATTAACAGTGTTTTAAATTATCTACTTTTAATAATTTAGTTTAAAACTTGATGCCATGGCTAGCACTAGTAAGTGGGAATGTGAAAATCGTGCATTCAGTAGTGACTGGACACTGAAATATTTTTTATATCACTAACTCTGCCTAATTCGAAACCAGTAGGCTTGCCATTTTATTTCTTCAACACTGGACTCGGCAACCTTAACCGATTGAAGAATATAAATATTTTTTAAAAGCTTTAGAATAATTTAAACAACAAATTTGACGACATCAATATCCCAAACAATGTAATGTTATTTGTTCAGGATCCTTTTAAAATCTCTCCTGCGTGTGATTTTTGTTCCAGTGCTAAGAAGTTTATATCCTCTGTTGATGAAGGTTCTCTGCAGTTAGAACTTGTGGATATGCAAAGTTCCAGCGCAGTGAATGAAGATTTTCAAGAAAGTGGTACAGTCAAGTTTTGGAACAAGAGGATTCAACAGGAGCAGTTCCCTAATGCTAGAAAACTTTCTGTATTCATACTCACCATGTGAATCAAGCTTCTCACACATGAATGTCATCAAAACAAACAGCCGAAGCTCACTGACCAACGATAGGCTGCAGGACTGCATGAGAATTGCTTTAACTTCTCACCAGCCAAATTTTGCTGAAGATGGGAATGGAGCGCTTATGGGAATGCCCCTGAGTGCTGTGATGTCAGTTCTTGAATCAAACCACTCCCTTCTGGAGCTATTTATTATAAACTGATCAAACACAACTTTTCCGGGAATTCCCTATGAAATTTCAGAGTCCCTGAGATTGGTGGAAATAAAAGAACCTGGTACCTCCAATATAACTATGCAATATATGGCTATATAGCTGAACAGGATTTATACCTGTTTGATTCTCATTCTTGTCAGTCCTACAGACTACAATCTTAGAGGGGAAAAATGAAATACACAACACATTTTTAAAAAGTGATAGTTTCCTCACAACTACACAATTTCCATATACCACAATGTGATTTTCTGAGAGATCTCAATGATCCCAAGCAATTTTCTTTCCTACACAGAGATCATCATTTATGTGACTTTGGTGAAGTGCTCAATATTTCACCAAAAATCTAGTTGCATCTCTTTCTTGGTTGGCCTCTTGCCTTGTAGCTCTTCTTCTTCTTCACTTCCTCTTTTACCGCTGTGGGTGTCGAGGGAGATATAACGTTCTGTTTCTAGCTCTTCTGGCTGCCTCGACCATAGGCACATCGTGCTGTTGTAGAGTTTCTCTGATGTTATCCTTCCATCTTGTTCTTGGTCTACCCCGTGCTCTACGTCCTTCTTCTCTTTCCATGTATGCTTTGTATGGTATGGTGTCACAAGGCATTCTCTCTAAGTGGGCAAACCATTTCACTTGCTGTCTTTGTATGTAATCCAGAATTGGTTCTGTGCCGACTTATATAGTATGCTCTAGCTGCCTGTTCCATTCTAAACAAACCAACTGATTATTTTGTGTTCTCTTAAAGCATTTACTGGAAATTTGCCTACCACTGTTCTCAGTTCTTTATTGGTAACACTGTCTCTTTAATAACAATATCAAGGAAAGATATAAAACCGAAAGAAAAGTATATCAGCAAGCTTAACAATATAAAAAACACAAACAAAACGTGAATGTTGCGGCTATGGAGCCTTCTTCAGCACATACATAGATCAGACAAAACTACACAAATACACAGTATCACTTATCTTCAGCACATAAACCAAACAGTCCGACCCAATCGCTCTTATGAACTCATCACTAAAGACCGTTGATTCTTACCCCCAAGAATGGATACATGTCTATACTGATGGATCAGCATTTAAAGCTACCATTAAAGCAGGTTACGGAATCTACATAGGTTATCCCGATGGATCTGTTGAAGAGATTTTTGATGCATGCGGGGAATTCTGTTCAAACTATGAAGCTGAAATAATTGCACTGGAAACAGCAGTATACCACCTAAAGACTGTAATGGATGTTTACCCCTCAAAGGTCCAAATATTGTCATCTTCACAGATTCAATGTCTGCCCTTCAAGCTCTGGAGGGCAATGAACGCTGCAGAACTGACATAGCCAAGATAATCCTGGATGCCGATCATCTTATTACCTCATACAACATCAGAATAGTGATGCAGTGGATTCCAGGTCACTCCGGCACACCAGGTAATGACAGAGCTGACAGATTGGCAAAGAAAGGAGCAACACAAGAACAACCATCTACAGCGACAACCCTCCAGACAGCAAAAACACTGATAAGAGCTATAAACAAAGAGACTTGGTTGAACAGATGGGCCATGGGAGACACTGGAAGAGAGGTTTATAGACATATGTCTGGCCCTGATCCTAATGACAGCATTAACCAGCTAACAAGAAGGGACCAGGCCACCATCTTCAGACTTAGAACGCAACATACTCCACTCAATGGACACCTAAACAGAATACAGCCACAACACTCCGCAGAGTGCCAGCAATGTAACTACCCCTACGAAACTGTTGAACACCATCTCTTTGAGTGCCCAAAACTCAGTGAGACAAGAAGAACGCTACTCCCTCCGAGACCAGACAAGTGGAACACCTTGTACGGAGGAAAAGAACAGCTTGTGAAAACATGCAAATTCCACTACATGGCATTGGGCCAAAGGGCGAAAGCTCATGCGCCGCTGGATCGATAACAACAACAACAATCTTCAGCACATACATTGATCAGACAAAACTACACAAATACACAATATCACTTATCTTTGTATCTCGTGCAGCCAATGTCCATTGTCTGGGGGCCGTCGGGGACATGAGGTCACATGAAAAGGAAACTGTGTAGGCAGTTTGGTCCCCTAGGATTCAATAACAATATACTGCCTACTCAAAAAGAAATACAAAATCCATAAAGTAGCAGCAAGAGATATGGGTCCGATAAAGAAATCAGAAAAAACATACAATATTCTGCAAATCTTTTATTGGTGAATTTAAATCAGCAGAAACAAGGCAGATCTTCCATGACAAACCAGTTAGTGATGAAGCTCTATAAACTACTAAATTTTACTACATACTGTGTGTTAGAAATAAACTGTTACAACTGGATTATAGTAAATAAAGTTACAATACAGGTGACCAAGGTATAATGTACATCATATTCATGTTTACTGGTGTATAGACCACATGTTACTGTTTACATGGCTAGAATATGGGGTACTTGTTACTGCGTACATAGCTGGTACACATGTATTTAGAATTACTGTTAACTATTTCAGTCCCAGATGGCACTGGCTAATCTACCAGAGAGACAAGAATGGCATGACTAAACTCAATGGTATACTACTTTGACAGCAGCCAATGACACAATCCTTGTAGAAGAAGTAATATTTTGTCCGGGGTTATTTTATTTAAAGACTCCTTGGTTAGACATAATTAATATAACATAAGATATAATTAAAAATATATGTATATAACATACAGGCTGGCACAAATAAATAATATCCAAATCACAAACAATGTGCTGCTTGGGACAGAAAGAGTCAACATGGTTGGTACACATGTACTTCATTTTACTGTTAATATGGCCACTATATGTGTATATAATGTTTATGATTTACATGGCTGGTGCACATGTAATGTTGCTGTTAACACGGAGGTGCACATGTAATGTTGCTGTTAATACAGCTGGTGCAATGTAATGTTACTGTTAATATGGCTGGTGCACATGTAATGTTGCTGTTAACATGGCTGGTGCACATGCAATGTCACTGTTAACATGGCTGGTGCACATGTAATGTTGCTGTTAACACAGCTGGTGCAATGTAATGTTACTGTTAATATGGCTGGTGCACATGCAATGTTGCTTTTAACATGACTGGTACACATTTAATGTTACTGTTAACATTGATGGTGCACATGTAATGTTACTATTATTATGGCTGGGGCACATGTAATGTAACTGTTTACATGGCAGATATATGGCTAGTACACATGTACAGAATGTTTACAGCTAACATGGCTAGTACACATGTACAGAATGTTTACAGCTAACATGGCTAGTACACATGTACAGAATGTTTATGCAACAGGTACACAGGTAAATTACGTGGGTTTTTTTGTATGTTAGTGTTTAAGCAGATGGTAAGTGCAGGCTAGTATGTAAGCAAACACTGTTGAGTGCATGTTAGTGTATATGCAGAGAGTATTTAACTGCAGGCGGCGTCCGTGGTTAAGGCGTTGCGAGTCCGACTCGTAAGCCAGCATACCGCGATCGAAACCCACTGCAGGCTGCGTGGATTTTTGTCGTGGTATGGGACGTCGCAGGTCGACCCAGCCTAAAATGGGTACCAGGATGGGGTGTCCTGGGAAAGTAAAGACAGCCGGCGTAATGCTGACCACATTACCCACATAGTGCTGATGGTCTGTAAAAATATGGGACGCTCTGCCCATATGCCCGATGCGCCGAAAGGCGTGAAAAGGGAACTTTACTTTTTTTTACTTATATAACTGCAGGCTAGTGTGTAGACAGACACTATGTGAGTGCATGTTAGTGTCTATGCAGATGGTATGTAACTGCAGGCTAGTGTGTAGACAGACACTATGTGAGTGCATGTTAGTGTTCAAGCAGATGGTATGTAACTGCAGGCTAGTGTGTAAGCAGACACTATGTGAGTGCATGTTAGTGTTTAAGCAGATGGTATGTAACTGCAGGCTAGTGTGTAGACAGACACTATGTGAGTGCATGTTAGTGTCTATGCAGATGGTATGTAACTGCAGGCTAGTGTGTAGACAGACACTATGTGAGTGCATGTTAGTGTTCAAGCAGATGGTATGTAACTGCAGGCTAGTGTGTAAGCAGACACTATGTGAGTGCATGTTAGTGTTTAAGCAGATGGTATGTAACTGCAGGCTAGTGTGTAAGCAGACACTATGTGAGTGCATGTTAGTGTTCAAGCAGATGGTATGTAACTGCAGGCTAGTGTGTAAGCAGACACTATGTGAGTGCATGTTAGTGTTCAAGCAGATGGTATGTAACTGCAGGCTAGTGTGTAAGCAGACACTATGTGAGTGCATGTTAGTGTTCAAGCAGATGGTATGTAACTGCAGGCTAGTGTGTAAGCAGACACTATGTGAGTGCATGTTAGTGTTTAAGCAGATGGTATGTAACTGCAGGCTAGTATGTAAGCAGACACTATGTGAGTGCATGTCTATGCAGACAGTATGTAACTTCAGGTCTTGGTGTCTCACTCATCCTCGTCATAGGCTGAGATTCCCTTGCTTCCCTACAGCACAAGATAACAGTGTCCTTTGGAAAGATCACAGAAACGTGCCAAAAACAAAAGCAACAACTGTATATGTAGCAATACAGTGTGTATGTGTGGGTATATATATATATATATATATATATATATATATATATATATATATATATATATATATATATATATATATATATATATATATATATATATATATATATATATGTGTGTGTGTGTGTGTGTATATTTATATATACAAAAACACAAAAGGTATATATTAATGTGTATGTTGCAAGTACATAAAGAATATACTGCTAAAGTTCAGGCTAAAGTATATGTGACCATTAAAGTACATAATGTTAATGCATATACTGTCAAATCACAGCTCATGTACAAGGTTTGTGTATACAAACCCATCTCAGACAACAAGCATACCAATTAGAAACATTACATGTATTTACACCAAACCAAACACTGCATGTAAACACATCAAAACAAATATACAAACGTCAAGTGTTCACATACCAAACCAAATACAAACATTGCATGTATACACACATCGAACCAAATTCAAACATTGCATGTATACACACCAAACCACACACAAACATTTCATGTACACCCACAAAACCAAAAACCGCGCAGACTGCTTAAGGTGATCTCAGATGTGGGAAATTTCTGTTGTGAAGAACAATTTGTTTCTCCCCAGCAATTTTTCTTGCCTGAACTTTTATCTGGATAAGAGGAATTTCTGATAAGAACCACTTTTTTGGTCCTTGGTGAATTCTCCTTATCAGGTCTGCACGTAGATACATTACATGTACACTCATCTAACCAAATACAAACATTATATGTACACGGACAAAAGCCAAAAAATACAACTAATAGATCCAACACTACAAAAATGACACAAAAACACACAGCTAATAACTTATTTTATTATGAGAAAACTGTGAAACAGGTGCGAGCATAAAAGAAATCACAACAATTCAACAGAGCCACTACACAAGGCCCTTTAATGAAACAAACACAAAAACACTATCATTCTGGCAAAGAAAAATATGAAGTGGAGATGCAGAGCTGCTTGATTGGCCGCATTGTGGACGCCCATCTACAGACATCAATGCAGAAACGTTCAAATGTGCTGATGGCATTATTCTTACTGATAGGCGAATCACTACTCAACAATTGGCCTTACAGCTGCCTGTCAGCAATGGTAGCGCAAATGCAATTCTGAAAACTAGGATTTTCTAAGGTTTGTGCAAGATGGGTTCATTGAGGGCCCACAAATTACCACAGACTGCTTTCAATTCACAAACTTAACATTAGGACTGAAAAAACTCAACATTTTCAGCCGCACTAGAATACAGCAGACCTGCTTCTCCTTCATGACAAACTGTGCCCTCACATAAGTCTGGCATCAAGGGAAGCATCACTAAACTATCCCATCCACGCCATTGTCCCGATCTGGCACATTCTGATCTTCATCTGTTTGGTCCCTTGAAAGATGCAGTCTGTGGGATAGGATTTGAAGATGATGAATGAGTGATTAATGCAGCAAAGAAATGGCTACACGCTCAAGATAAAATCTGGTATGGGCCCATCATCATCATGTAGCAGGTTCTTAGCAGAAGGTCGCTCTTATCACAGTCTGCCTAAAAGAAACTCGATCACTTGCCAGTTCTTCCGCCTCATGAACTTTCACACTCAAGGAGTCACTTATATTCTGTGCCCATCTTTGTGTCGGTCAGCCCCTGCCCCTCCTTCCTGGTACCATGCCTTCTGCTAAAATTTTTTCAAATCCGTGGTGGCGCTTGATATGACCAAAATATTTCAGCTTCCGAGGCAGGATGCTGTTTATTAGCCAATCTTCCTTGATGTTCAGATCTTTCAAGATGTCAGTATTATGGGCTAGGTAGGAACCTAATATATCTTCCTTAACCTCAAAGCTGTAAAACAGAAAGATTTACCACCATATGGAAAGACATCAGTCAGTGTTATTCAAGTGCTAGACAATAAATTGTTTCTCCTCAAAAGACTCAATGTCAAAAGCAGAATCTGATGACGATAATGAACATCATAAAGTTTTTATAGCAAATGCCTCGAAATAAGCTCCATGAAAAATCCAGAATGCTTGATAGTCAAATACACTAAACGCACAGTGCAAGTAGCTGGCGAGGCCAGATTTTGTTTTTTTTAGAATACTCTAACCAAATGCAAAAAAATTAGAGATCACATTACACAATGGTTTTGATTCTCAAGGAAAAATGAATCCATTTGTAATGTTTCTTGAGATTGAGTTAGTTGAAACAAACATTCCACAACAGGCATACCTGGCATTCCAATATCTCAACCACAATATAATCGTGATGATGATAAAAAAATAATAATAGCAAATAATAAACAATATTTGAAAATTGTGGAGATATTCACAAAAATCACCATCAAGCCACCACAGTATTAAGCCAGCTTTGTTTGTATTGACACAAAACATTTCTCAACTAAAATTAGATATTTACAATATTTATACTGGTCTCTGGTTATATGTCACTCACATAAACAAGACAACTTGTTATTGAATTATCTACAGTAGATGGAATAATGGATAACTCAACAAGAGGAGAAACACCAGCTAGCAGGACAAATAGAATAACTCGCAAAATAATAGAGGACTTAAGCTGAAACAGAACTGGTGATAGAATGAAAAGTAATGGAAGATACAACACTGGTGTTGGAATAAACAGTAACGGGAGATACAACATTGGTGTTAGAATAATAAGTAATAGGAGAAACAGCACTGGTGTAAAATAAAAAGCAATGGGAGATAAAGACAATGGTGCTACAATAAAAATTAATAGCAGACACGACACAGAAACAGTAATTGTATTAATCAGGAGGTTCAAAATTCATAAGAACGTTTATCACTGCCCTTTACCAACAAATAAAATGAGAAAACGAAGACTAAGGTAAACAGGACATAGAAAATTTAGGTGGAATAGTTGAGTCAAGAATTGACATCACAGCACTTGGGGCATTCCTATATGCGCTCTATCCCCATCCTCAGCAGCCAGCACAGAATTCCTCTAATGGTGCATGCCATAGTCTGGTTGTATGTCCATCTTGCCTTTCCTGTGAGTGTAGTGTGCCGGCCGAACCCTCTGGTCACACCCAGGTGCATCATTCTCTCCAGCCCATAATAATCTTCTTTCTCTTCTGACTTTGTTACTTGTTCTGAAAAAAGTTTCTGACTTAGGTGGAGTATTAAACAAGTAATGATTACAGAAGAAATATAAGTTAGAACAATGATTAAAAAAAAAAGAGAAGAAGACAGAGCACCCACTTTCCCAAACAGATCAGCTAAATGTAAGACTAGAATATAATACTTATCAAGCACAGAAAATTTCAATCTGAAACAGTCTGATCTGAATTTTAAAATGATCGACTGTAACAACAAAAGGCCCAAAGTTTCAATAAGCTGAACTAGAGCAAAATTTAGAAAAATCTTCAGCATGCGTTTCAATCACAAGGTAAGGTCCCTTTTCCAAGTCTATAGGTGTGCTGGGAATACAGAGTTAGACCTATATTTGTATAGACCAATCGGCACTTGGTGGGTGGTGTGGTCAGCATCATGCTGGCCACCTTTACTTCCCAGGGCTGCACCTGGTACCCACTCAAAGCTGGGTCAACCTGGGAGTCAAGGTCATAAAAAAAAAAGTCAGGCTCCATCAGGACCCGAATCCACCTTTCGTCTAGCTGCCAAAGCCACGTCGACTCCCTTCAATCATAAGGCAAAGGCTTGGGGGAAAAAAATCTTATTCACAAGTTCTTAAGTTATTTGCTATATGGTGCTATCACTGTAGACCAGGGAAAATGGGGGATGGTAACTGCCCAGAGGTCCGAGCCCCGGCATGGAAAGATTATTAACACAATACAAATGACAGTGATTCACAGGTCAGTTGAATAGCCCTGCTACAGACCCTTAGCCTTGGTTGGTGGCTGCTCCAACAGGTGGACAGATGGAGAACTGCTCTTCTGATCTGGCAGTTTTTTTCTGCTCCAGACGTGTAACTTTTCTTTGGAGTAAACAAACCAGGCCGAGAGAGAGATTGTGTTGTGTGGACAAAACGTAATCTCTACAATACTGTCTGTGCTATGGAAAGGAGGAACCTAATCAATGGCTTAATAACCAGCTATCTATATTTATATAGGCCAGTGATACTCTGTTTAAATATATTCAATTCTAACATTATCTCAGCTTTAATATATGCCAGTAAAAGTTGGATAACCACTAGAGACATGGAATGAAAGTTAATGCATTTGAAAGCAAATTTCTGAGGAAAATAAAATAGGATGAATTCAAGAGGAATGAGGAAATAAGAGACAGATCTGGGCAACCACTAATATCAACAGTTATAAGACTGGCTATATTAGACACATTCTGAGAAAAATACAAAGAACTGCCTTAAAGGCACTTAAATGAGAAACAGATGGACTGAGGAAATGAGAATCTCCAAGAGAAACCTTAAGGTTGATGAGATAGGCCAAAGCTGCTAAACTAGACTCCACCCATGATTTTGACGAGAGAGGCCAAAGCTGCTGAACTAGACTCCATCCATGATATCGAACTGACTGCACAGGACAGGACAGAATGGAGAAATAGAGTGTGAGCCCTATCTGATATATGATGGCACAATCAGATTATGAATGAATGAATGAATGGTGCTCAACTGGTGATGTGGTCATTATCACACCAGCCAACTTTACTTCCTGCAATATTTCCCGGTACTAATTTTTGATTGAGCTGACCTGGTAGCCTAAAATCTCCAGCATGAAGATTCTCCTCCTTCTTCGCTCACCCTTAAAAGGTGGCTGCCGGCATGTTGAGTCGTGATTTCAAGAAAAGCTGCAATATCTCCACCTTACAGCCCAGCACATCCAGTTTCATCAAATCCTTAATTCGCTGCCTCTTATGACATTACCCTTTTCTCAGGGGGTGTATGACATTTACCCTTTTCTTAACCCCCCCCCCCCCAACCCATAAGGGGAAGCTCAAAGATTCAAACAAACGACAACGTAGCTAAGTGCACCCTTCACTGTACTGTCAATATTCCCAAATGAAAAGGGTGGGAGGAGAAAAATGAAGAGTTAAAATGAATGAAATGGCTACGTACTTTGATATGTGCAATGAGGAAAGATCGACTTAGGAACGATGATGTCAGGACACAGAACCAACACTGAACTTTATAGGTAGACAACAAATCAAGTGGCTTAGCCATGTAACATGACTGGCATCAGACAGGGCACCACAGACAGCAATGTTATACAGATACAACGGTAACAGAGCCAGAGGTCGACCATGCAGAATATGGACAGCCGAAATATCAGAGACACTAAAAAGTACTAAATACGAAGCGAACAGAAAAGCCAGTTTCAGAGATCTCTTCCTGCCCTGACGCCACGAGGAATTCCATAAGAAGAGAAATGAAAAAGAAGAAGATACAGTTCAATAAACCTCAGTTAAGAAAATGATGTTGAGCACTAAGGTCTGTAGGACAGAGGTCACTCATTTTAAGAACAGGCAAGAAGTGTTGCCTAATTCTGACAAGAGGATCTCTCAGTCCTAAAAGCCATTTCCATTCCAGCCATTTATTTGTAAGCCCTGTCTTGTTATTTCTAGCCAGTCCTTGCAAAACAATGTGATTGGATGTAGTCCTCTTAGCACTAAGATAAGCATAATTTTTCTACTGATGTTTAGTTATAAATTATTATTTTACTTTTTACTCGTTTGTTTTTCTTCTTATTGTTACCACTTTTATTACTCTATTATTCTATTATTGTTATACAGCTCACATAGAAATTACTTAGTTACTATTTTATTATCCTGACAAAATATTTCTTACTGCACATGTTTTTGTTTAATTTGCATCCATGTCTCTAATTTTGCCCTCTATGTTTGTTAAACATGACTGTTTGCAATATTCATTTGTGTTTCATGTTAAGCATCATAATGACAAATTCACGTCTAGGGACGGACTGTTTGCAGCAAAGTTGAAACCCTGAATACAGAATACTAGTGCTTCTTCTTCTGCATTTACTTTTAAAAGGAAATATGCAGGTTGTGTTGTGGTTTACAGCTAGGCTAAGATATCTGTGCCTTTCAGCCAAACACATCTAATTTAGGCAAACTGACAACTAGTCGCCTTTTACAACGTGCTATTAGGGCCAGTGAATCAATCTATTCATACCCAGGACAGATTAAACAGAGCAATGAAGATTTGTTGAAAGAAAACTGACTCACAAAGAGAACTGATTGCCCACATCAGAAACAGACAAATCTACATTCCTTGGTCATGTAATGAGAAGAAGAAAAACTGCAGCAAACTGTGACAGAAGAAAAGTTAGATGGAAGGAGAGGCGGAGGAAGACCAAGAGAAAAGATGCCGGACAGTTTTACATCATGGCATGAAGGATCATCTGTGTCTGGGTTGACTGAAAATACATGAGACAGAAGGTTGTGGTTAGACATGACTACCAGTGCCACACAACAGCATGGACTTTATTTAAGAAGAAGTCTACTCAACACCCCCACTCCCAAGCCTCAGAACCCACACAGGAAGGACTACTACTAATGACATTATATATTAAATTTTTTTTAGATCCAGAGATTACAAACAGGACAACCAGCAAAAAAAAAAAAACTATAGACATGCAAATGTAGCGAGAGTACCACATGTATCAGATCACAGAGAGCAAACTAGAGGAGTACAAACAAGGATTCAGTGTAGAGATCCAAATACACACCATTTGTTAATTACGGCTTTAATGTAAACAAGTAACCCAGCTTTGAAGTAAACAGGTAAACCAGCTTTGTTGTAAACAAGTAACCCGGCTTTGAAGTAAACAGGTAACCCAGCTTTGTTGTAAACAAGTAACCCAGCTTTGTTGTAAACAAGTAACCCAGCTTTGATGTAAACAAGTAACCCAGCTTTGATGTAAACAAGTAACCCGGCTTTGTTGTAAACAAGTAACCCAGCTTTGATGTAAACAAGTAACCCAGCTTTGATGTAAACAAGTAACCCAGCTTTGATGTAAACAAGTAACCCGGCTTTGATGTAAACAAGTAACCCAGCTTTGATGTAAACAAGTAACCCAGCTTTGATGTAAACAAGTAACCCGGCTTTGTTGTAAACAAGTAACCCAGCTTTGATGTAAACAAGTAACCCAGCTTTGATGTAAACAAGTAACCCAACTTTGATGTAAACAAGTAACCCAGCTTTGTTGTAAACAAGTAACCCAGCTTTGTTGTAAACAAGTAACCCAGCTTTGTTGTAAACAAGTAACCCAGCTTTGTTGTAAACAAGTAACCCAACTTTGATGTAAACAAGTAACCCAGCTTTGTTGTAAACAAGTAACCCAGCTTTGATATACACAAGTAACCCAGCTTTGATATAAACAGGTAACCCAGCTTTGATGTAAAAAGGTAACCCAGCTCTGATGTAAACAGGTAACCCAGCTTTGATGTTTTGTTTTTAGTATCCAGAAGCCATAAGTTGTTAACCCTTAGGCTTGGTATTATGGATATCGCAACCTTTCGGCCTTGAATCCATTGTAAATACCGTAAATCTGGGAGAAATGTGGCTTTTCTGCCTACCCGCGGGAGTGAACCCGAACCACAAGGAGTTCATCATCCGGTCACCACGCAATCTGGTGTAGCCAACTACGCTAGAGAGCCGGGGCAGCTTTGATGTAAAACTTGTATATTATAAAGCTTTGGCTGATTCCAGACATTTTATTTTCTGTGAAATGCTAATAGTCAATCATGTACAAGTACAGTTTCAACAATTACCTGGCACATATGCAGGTTCTGTTTGAAAATTACTGTGCAAACAAAATGACACTAGTCTGAACATTACTGTGCAGGTTGACTGAAGTTTGAGTTATGATCTGGGTTATCTTCATGGCACTCCGGACATGTCCACAGGTGCTAAGATTCTTCCTCCAACGTATACATCAGCGTCCCGCAGTTGACAGTCCCAGTCCTATGTTGGTTGACAAGACTTCTTGTGCATCCGGTATGCTTCTCGTACCTGGCTGTGCCGATCATTGTTTGAACATTACTGAGCACATAGTTTTTGTTTAAAACGTTACTGTGCATATATACAGGATGTGTTTGAGCACTCCCATAAAGCTTGATTACACAATGATTTTAGAACCTGATTACAGAACTCGATAAAATAATAATAATCCATTTGATTACAGAGTCTGAGAACACAACATTAATCCATCTAAGCATCATTATTTCAGAACTTGATTACATGACTCAATTACATAATATTAATCTAAGAAACTTTATTTCAGAACTTGATTACAGATTATATATCAAGTGACCACGCCATGAGCAAACTCAGGACATATGAGCAACAACTAGGATGGGCTAATGTACGCGCCTCCATCTACAGACATTTAAAGCCAAACAACAAGGCTGATACATACTTGATCTGGCAGGAACTGCACACAACACAAACTAGTTTATTATATGCACGCAGCAAGCCAAATACTGTCATGGCAAGAGAAGTAGGCAGAACAATTGACACTGTTGATCTTCCCTTAAATTCTGCTTTGAGTTGGTGATAAACAACACTTTACTTTCTATATCGCAAACAGATCACTCAATCAGTTTGTTTCCTTAGGGTTGTTACTTGAAGGTTTACCACCCTATCTTGAGATTTAAAAAAAATCCATCTAAATGGGAGATGAACAGGGCAGACAGCAGAGACCCTGTTCAACCTCCAGAAAAGTTATAATTAGAGCACCCGTAATGACTAAGCCAGCCAGGTGTAATCTGCAGTCCTATGCGGATAAGGATGTACATCACAAACCACATTTGGCACCGTATAATATTCAACCAAATTAGAAGAATTCATCATATATGTTTTATGTGATACAGGTGCTGTGACAGAAGTGAGCTGTTTGTTTAATAAGGCAGTCACTGCTTTACCCTGGGGGAGGGGGGAAACTATATCCCTTTTCATACAGTGTATGAGAAAACTGAATGAAGGGCTTGATTATGCAATAGTAGCCTGTGTGCGATTTTTTTCACCCTCTGAATATAAAAGTTTGTTTCTTCAGTAATAATCATTCTAAATGGCTCTTAATATAACAAAATTAGAGGACAGAAATGACAAAATCTGAATAAAAATAAGGGCAGTGGCAGCTCTGGATTTCATTCGAAAACAACAGCAGTGTAGCACAATGATTAGGTGCTTGCTTACCAACTCCGTCTAAAATGGCAACTAGAAGAGCCCGGGTAAGTAAACACCGCCCGTGTGATCTTGATCTCATCAACCACCAACTGCTAATTGATCCAGTATAATATTCCTAATGCACCAGTTGGCACACAAAGAGTCCTTTAATAATGTTGTTAAAAAAGCCAAACAGGCACAGTGATCTAAGTAAAATGGTAACATCTGGACAGCAATATAAGTTACAAACAGCTAATCTAAAAAAAACAGACATCTATTAAACTGCACTCACAGAAAGAAGTAGAAAGCTAGAAGGAAACACTGCACAACATAACAATTGAAAGCTACAGTTACATGCCAAGAATCAAACCTGTCTCGAAAGCTATAGTTACCATACTGGGAAACGAACCTGCCCTTTATATTTCTAGACTAAAAGTCTATAAAATTTATACATTATTCTATCACTACAATCTAAAGATAGTTTTAGACTATTTTCTAAACTAAAATTTGCACTGATGCAGATTTTTGTACTTGATCTTAAGCTCCCAGGTCATCCCAGTCTTAAACGGATACCAGGAAATGTCCGCGGAAGTACAGGTACCCAGTTCAATGTTGATTACAACAGAGGCCAACAAATGTGCAAAAACAAGATGTGAGTCAATCACCTAACATACATGTGCCGATGGAACAGAAAGGATCCTTCTTTTACCCAGAGAAACTGGTAAAAAAAAAAGGCAGCATAAACAACTGCAAATAAAAGGACCCTTTTCCGTGCCTTACACGTATTGGGTATACAGTGTTAGATATATATGTTTTATAGACCAATCGGCTCTCGGTGGCTGAAGTGGTCAACATCATGCCAGCTGCCTTTACTTCCCAGGACTTTTCCCCCGGCTCCATTTAGATTTGAACCCACAACCTTCAGACCAGCCGGCGAGCATCTAGCCACTACACCACAGCGGCTTCCCTGGAAGAACAGGCACCCAGTTTAATGTTGACTACACCACCCATAACATACGGGTCCAGAGACATATACCACATATGCCACACGGCATGGAAAAGGGTCCCTTTTCTATGCAGAGAAACTGACAGAAATGTATGGACAAGCAATAGTAAATGATAAAGAGGAAATTGAACAATGCGCATTATCAAGTGTCCTGATAGATTTTCCTGTCCATGTGTTGTGATACACTAAAATAACCACATAGCACATACAAACAGTGTCCTATCAGTTAATATACACAGGAAACACACTTTTTTATGGAAACCAATTTTACTGACATAATATGCATGATAAACATTGTTTTGAAAGCACATTTCAATGCATGTTCCCCCCCCCCCCCCCCCCCCCAAATGCTGAAGAACACATAAAAGCGCATCTGGAGGTTTGCTTGTGACGATGTTTGTGACATGTTTATTGTTCCTATGTATACAAACTTGAAGGACACCATGATATTAAACCCCTGCTAACAAGCTGAACCCTCAAGTAAAGGGTGAATCCTCTGTACTGTTTTCCCGTCTTCACAATTCGTACAGGCATTTCAAAACAATTAACTCTTTGAGTCCAAAGGAACGCATCATACATTCATAGGTTCCTACCTAGAAGCCCGATGAACGCATGATGCGCCAATTTTATGACTCCCTTTACCCCCCCCCCCCCCCCGCCTGTGATGCTAAACCCCCTGGGACTCAAAGAGTTGATAATGAAGAAGTCAAACTATTAGAAGTAAATTAGATTAAAGGAACCATTAGGGTAAATAAAACAGGGAGAAAACAAAATGAAAGCAAAACAGACATCTGGAAGGTACAGAGACAATCATGTATGGTGTAAAACTGGTGTATGTCTCCATCTCGGACAGCCCATGATTCACATACAAGATGCAGTGCTGTTCTCCAAAAGAACACGCTCAACAGACTCTGGCTGGGTCATCGGCTTACACTCTTACAGCTGCAGCAGTAGCAGCAGCTGACACTCAGCGACATCTAAGCTCCACTTCCATACATGGCAGTGATCTCCGACCTGAAATGCTCCTCCAGGACTTTGCGCTTCAGCTTGAAGGCATCGGTGACCAGGCCGCTGTCCGGCATCCAGGGCTCGGACAGTAGCGTGATGCTGGCTGGGATCTCCATTCGCTGCAGCTTGGCTGTCAACAACAATCAAGTCAAATGTAAATATACTTTACACGCCGGTGCCACATCGGGCAAATGAGGCTAGACTCATATTTTTAGACCCATCAGCCCTTGACAGGTGATGTGATCAACATCCTGCCAGCCGCCTTTACTTCCAAGGACTTTACCTGGTACCCATTTAAGGATGAGTCAACCTGGAAGCCAAGGAAAAAAAAATTATATTCGGAATCCACGCAGATCTGAACCCGTGACAATTGGATTCACAGGGGAGTGTCAACCTACTACACCAGGGTGGCTCAACTGTGAGCAGTAGGGCAAACATTATTTGTCTCTGAAGAATCATTCGATTTATCAACCTACTACACCAGGGTGGCTCCCCTGTGAGCAGTAGGGCAAACATTATTTGTCTCTGAAGAATCATTCGATTTATCAACCTACTACACCAGGGTGGCTCCCCTGTGAGCAGTAGGGCAAACATTATTTGTCTCTGAAGAATCATTCGATTTATCAACCTACTACACCAGGGTGGCTCCCCTGTGAGCAGTAGGGCAAACATTATTTGTCTCTGAAGAATCATTCGATTTATCAACCTACTACACCAGGGTGGCTCCCCTGTGAGCAGTAGGGCAAACATTATTTGTCTCTGAAGAATCATTCGATTTATCAACCTAGGTTCTTCGCCGGTATGACGTGTGAAAGCAGGATTTGTATAATACAGGTAATGAGGTAGAATCAAGAAGGGGGAATGCCATGGACCATGTTATTTTAGAGGGGGAAATCAGTAAGAGAATGGGATTAAAAAAAAAAATGGGCTATCTTCCGAATAACAGTCCCAAATTATCGAGGCAGAAAATATACCCTAAAAGGACCTCAGTCATGTGTCAATTGCAAACTTCCGGCAACTTAAATTGCGCACTTCCGGCGACTTCCGCCACCGCCCAGAGTATCCCCAAATGGAGCTAAACTAGATGGCTGGGACTCACGAGCAGCAGCTACTGCATTTCCTGAAGCTGTCTTCATTTTATTTGCTTGTGAGTCCTAGCCATCTAGTTAAGCCCCAACCCACGCCTCGCAAGCGGCGCGGGGATACTCTCGGCAGTGGCGTAAGTCCCCAGAATTTTGCAATTTGGCGGTATAGTCCCTGGAAATACACAATGGACAGATGACTGAGGCCCTGTTAGGGTATATTTTCTGCCTCGATAATTTGGGACCGTTATTTGGAAGATAGCCGGAAAATGATTGCAGACAGGTTGAGAGCTGATCGTCGCCTTTTCTTCGTTCACCAGCCGTAAGCTTTGGTGGAAAGTCCTGGTTGTTCGTCCATTTGGAACTTGATTTTGTGCTTGAGCTTTGCGTGTACATCCGTTTTACTGGCTCATTTGTGTGCAGTTGGTTCTTCCTTACTCCTCAGCCAGATGCACTCCGATTTTAAGCTCCCAATGAGTCGACACCTATGACATGCTTGTTGGGGAGGCAGTGGGTCTATTCTTGTTTTCCCCACAATGGGGCCTCAGATGCCACACAGTGAGCTGATCGTGTGAGAACAACACTACATACATGTGACAGCATCATCAGTTCTCAAATCGAATGCTCTAAACGTGAAAAGCTTTTCTTAACAGTCCTTCTAGTTACACCTGCCGTCGCCATGGGCTGATTCCCAAGCCTCCTCACAGCGTAATATAACACTGTCATCTGGACAGATGGAAAAGTGCCAACTCTCTATCTGTACATGGCTTTATGTGTCCCACAGATTCAAACTTCTTTGTCTTTGTCTTCACCCTCACAGTTATGTGACAAGGCGACATTGACTTCTTTCTGCCAACGTTGCACCCCTTGCGATGGTAGCTTTGGACACTCGCCGTCATGTTAAAATAGCGATTTTTGCGATGAAATTTGAATTTGTTTGTAGCCTTCAGCCTGTTCAACTTCAAAGCACTATACTAAATATCTGATGAATTTTCAGCGTTACCTCCCATGTCAGTGATAATTGACGAATATTTTCGCCATAGTGTCAAATTCTCGAAGCGGTCGGTGGTAATTTTTAATCATTTTTATGTTGCTGATTTTCTTAATTTGATTTTCTTTGGAAAATTAAGGTGAGGATAATATTGAATAGTTTGGTGACTCTGGCTTCGATAAATCTATCAAAGTGCCACAAAAAACATCATCGACAGTGAAACATTGGCATGTCGCTTCAAAGTCAAGTTTAACTAAGACTTGACCGCCAGTTACACTTTTGGTTAGCAAATACTAGTGCAGCAGTGTCCGATACTGATAGTTCTAGTGAAAATATTCATTCAGAGCCTGTAGATTTTGAAAATGTCTGTGCCTACACATGATGAAGATATCACAGCCGTTTTTGATGCAGAATCATCACCATCATCTGATGAGTCCAAGGAAGATTTGCCACACACTCCCTGGTTGATGACTAGCATTGTGATTTGCAAGGCTTTTTTTACTGAAGTGCCAAGTTGTACTGAAGGATGCTATGAACTGTACCATACTACTGACACATCATGGCTATAAAATGTGATAAATGACAGTGGTATATATTTCTTTCTTTCACCACATTTAAAATGATGACCTGAGATTAAACACTAACAGACACCACAATTACAATGATAACCTGAGACTAACCATAAACAGACACCACAATTACAATGATGACCTAGGATTAACCACTAACAGACACCACAATTACAATGATGACCTGAGATTAACCACTAACAGACACCACAATTACAATGATAACCTGAGATTAACCACTAACAGACACCACAATTACAATGATGACCTGAGACTAACTACAAACAGACACCACAATTACAATGATGACCTGAGATTAAACACTAACAGAAACCACAATTACAATGATGACCTGAGATTAAACACTAACAGAAACCACAATTACAATGATAACCTGAGATTAACCACTAACAGACACCACAATTACAATGATGACCTGAGATTAACCACTAACAGACACCACATTGACAATGATGACCTGAGATTAACCACTAACAGACACCACAATTACAATGATGACCTGAGATTAACCACTAACAGATGACATTCCACCTACAATGAAAACATGACAATAACCATACCTACCATAAAAACATGAAATTACCCACTAACAGACACAACGCCTGCAATGCAAACATTATATTAACCGCTAACAGACACCACATTTACAACGATGATCTGAGATTAACCACTAACAGACACTCCATCTAAAATGAAAACATGACAATAACCACTAACAGACACCACACCTACAATGAAAACATAACACTAGCTTATAAACAACACCACACCTACAATGAAAACATAACACTAGCTTCTAAACGACACCACACCTACAATGAAAAGATGACACTAACCACTAACAGACACCACACTTACATTTCAGGCCATGGTTTGTGAGTTCCTTGAGCACACTTGCCACCACAGACCTATTCTTGCATATCTTCCTCAAGTCCTGTTCGTCAACTCCAACTTTCTTGGCCACAGCCAGCAGCTGTGCTTCATTAGGAACCACTAGGGCCACAATGTTGGACTCCAAGTTGTCGGCCACAACACAGATCTGTTCCACCAGAGGGCACATCTTCAGGACAGTCTCCACCTGTGCCAGTGACACATACTCTCCATGCTGAAGCTTGACCAGGTCCTTCTTGCGGTCTGCCGGGTGGAGAACAGGAGGAACACCATTACAGTGTGCATGTTTATAGTGGACTTAGCTTGACATCAGGTGAGAGTTAAATGTTGGTCAGGGCTTCAGGTTTCCCAGACAATGGGCACAGAAATATACTATAGGTTTCCCGGACAATGGGCACAGGATCATACTATAGGTTTTCCAGACAATGGGCACAGGATCATATTATAGGTTTCCTAGACAATGGGTACAGGATCATATTTTAGGTTTCCCAGACATTAGGGACCGGATCATTCTATAGGTTTCATAGACAATGGGCACAGGTTCATACTATAGGTTTCCTAGACAAAGGGCACAGGATAATACTATAGGTTTCCTAGACAAAGGGCACAGGATCATACTATAGGTTTCCCAGACAATGGGCACAGGACCATATTATAGGTTTCCTACACAATGGAAACAGGATCATACTACAGGTTTCCTAAACAATGGGCACAGGATCATACTATAGGTTTCCCAGACAATGGGCACAGGATCATATTATAGATTTCCTAGACAATGGGCACAGGATCATACTATAGGTTTCCTAGACAATGGGCACAGGATCATACTATAGGTTTCCCAGACAATGGGCACAGGATCATACTATAGGTTTCTCAGACAATGGGCACAGGATCATATTATAGATTTCCTAGACAATGGGCACAGGATCATACTATAGGTTTCCTAGACAATGGGCACAGGATCATACTATAGGTTTCCTAGACAATGGGCACAGGATCATACCAAAGGTTTCCCAGACAATGGGCACAGGATCATATTATAGATTTCCCAGACAATGGGCACAGGATCATATTATAGATTTCCCAGACAATGGGCACAGGATCATACCATAGATTTCCCAGACAATTGGCACAGGATCCTACTATAATTATAATGGCTACATTTATATGATTAGAATGGTTACTGTCAAGAAGGAAAGCAGGATGGATAACTACACATAATTACAATGTTTGTGTATATTTTCTGGATTTTGTGGACTGACCTGAGCTGAGTGATGTTTACCCACAAGGAGCAATTAACATCCGGTGGACCAAACTACCACCATTCAGATGAGAGTTCCCCCAGGTGCAGGACACAGAAACCCAGTTCAACCGTAAAGTTATATCAGGGCTCTGATGACAAAGTAACCTGAAGTCCAGCTAAGTTGGGGATTTAATATTAAAAACAACAACTGTCCCCCGTATGGGGATGGATGGATGGATACTGAGTGAGCTACTGGCAGGGCAGCCGACAGATAAATGTTGGTCAGGGTATCATGTTTCTCTGACAATGGGCCGAGGATCATACGATGGTGCCAATGGCTACCGTCACATAACCAGAATGGTTCCTGTCAAGAAGGAGTTGAGTTGAGTCAAGAATTGACTTCACAGCACTCGGGGCATTCCCATGCAAGCTCTGTCCTCATCTTCAACAGCCAGCACAGAGTTCAAAAACTGATGGTACCGGTAATCTGGTTATATGTCCGTCTTGCCTTTCCTTGGAGTGTAGTGAGCCGGCCAGACCCTCTGGTTACACCCAGGTGCCTTATTCTCTCTAGGCCATAATAACATTCTTTCTCTACTGATTCTGTTGCTTGTTCCCAAAGGGCCCAGACCACATCTGCCTTGTCATATATCAATTCACCATCCAGTGGTGCGGGTTCCAGCCAGTCTGTCTGTTCATTACCCACCAGTAGTAGGTCAAGAAGGAAAGCAGGGTCTTTAACAGTAGCATACAATTACAGTGTATGCTAAGAGGCTGGTGGACCAAGCTAGAGGGCAGCTGACAGAAAGTTGCTCATCGGGATCTCAAGTTCTCTAACAACGGGCAGAAGATCTCAGTACAGTGACAATGGCTATGATGATATGACCAGCATGGTTTCTGCCAAGAAGGAAAGCAATGGCAGACTACCTTCTTTAAAGATGCCATGGTTATTCATAATTTAACACACTAAAACACGTGGTGATGAGCAGTAATTTAATGGAAAAAAGAGCAGATAAATATCTGTATAACTTGGTCACATTGCAGGACAACAATAACTTGATCCATGACTTTAGTGATGGCATGAGATGACAAACCATGACAGTCAATTCTTACCAGCATGTGAGTGAGTGAAGTGAACCCTACAAGGACAGCACACTCAGTGAGACTGGTGATCGCATGAGATGACAAACCATGACAGTCAATTCTTACCAGCATGTGAGTGAGTGAAGTGAACCCTACAAGGACAGCACACTCAGTGAGACTGGTGATCGCATGAGATGACAAACCATGACAGTCAATTCTTACCAGCATGTGAGTGAGTGAAGTGAACCCTACAAGGACAGCACACTCAGTGAGACTGGTGATCGCATGAGATGACAAACCATGACAATCAATTCTTATCAGCATGTGAGTGAGTAAAGTGAACCCTACAAGGACAGCACACTGAGTGATTAACAACCAGTGACCCAAAGAGGCACTATCTCCCTTTTATAAATCCCTGGAACCCCATTCAACCACAAGGTTATACTAGGGTCCAACGGTTACCAAGTAACCTGAAGTCCTGATAGATAGACTACTTACCACTGTACATGATGATATTGCATGTCAACCTCTGTGTCCTGTCACAAGAGTCCTCTACAACTATGTCAATATTCAAATTTAACAGAATTCCAGATTTGACAGCTGTGTCTAAATAAGACAACTGTTTTTATTACTTCAATGGAAGTCTAGACTGTAATGCTATATCTAAACAGGAAAATTCTAAGTATTATTTTAATGGAAGTCGAGACTGTAATGCTATATCTAAACAGGAAAATTCTAAGTATTATTTTAATGGAAGTCGAGACGGTAATGCTATATCTAAACAGGAAAATTCTAAGTATTATTTCAATGGAAGTCTAGACTGTAATGCTACATCTAAACAGGAAAATTGTAAGTATTATTTTAATGGAAGTCGAGACTGTAATGCTATATCTAAACAGGAAAATTCTAAGTATTATTTCAGTGGAAATCTAGACTGTAATGCTATATCTAAAAAGGAAAATTCTAAGTATTATTTTAATGGAAATCTAGACTGTAATGCTATATCTAAACAGGAAAATTCTAAGTATTATTTTAACGGAAGTCTAGACTGTAATGCTATATCTAAACAGGAAAATTTTAAGTATTATTTCAATGGAAGTCTAGACTGTAATGCTATATCTAAAGAGGAAAATTCTAAGTATAATTTCAATAAAATTTCCCTATAACAACATATATATCCAAACAGGAAAAATCTATACATATTATTTCAACAAACGATCGGGTTTCCAGGCTATATCTTGACAGGAAAAATCTATATATTATTTTTTTTTAAATCGCAGACTTCAAGGATGTTTCTAAATAAGAACATTCTACGAATTTGTCTATGAAAGTCCAGATTTCAACACTATATTTAAATAGGATAATTCTATATATATATTATTTCAATACAAGTTCAGATTTCCAGGCTATATCTTGACACGAAAATCTATATATTAATTAAATTAAATTGCAGACTTCAAGGATGGATCTAAATAAGAACATTCTATGAATTTTTCAATGAAAGTAGATTTCCAAACTATATTTAAATAGGATAATTCTAATATCATTCCTTTAAAAGTTTTAATTTAAATAAACACCATATCTAAATGATAAAATGCTATTATTATTTCAACGAAATTCCAGATTTCAACACTATTTCAAAAATAGAAAACCTAAACAAAAACACAGGTAAAAGAAGTCCAACCAGAGAGACGATTGGAGGCTGGTGATATCTGCAGCAATGAACCTCAAGGGCTCGGAACGCTGAAGAAGAAGAAAAAATAAAAACACAGGATTTACCGATAATTCGAAGACACCCGTCCTCCTCAAACTGGCCGATGTCTCCTGTACAGAAGTAACGCACCCTGTCAATTGTGATAAAATCTTCGGCAGTTTTCTCCGGACTGTTGTAGTAGCCGACAGCAATGTTGTCTCCACCAATGAGAACCTCTCCCTGAGGGTAGGGTTTGTTTTCCGTGGTGTAGTTGCCTGGCAACAGATGGAAACAATTATTTGCAGGTAAACTAGCTTTAGAGAGCCATGGTAGCGCCACAGCATGACTCTTGCTGGCCAGGCTAAATGTGTAGGGTTCAAATCCACACGACGGAGGCCATTTTTTTTTCAAAATAAACCGTGACCCCCAGGCTGATTCAGCCTAAAATAAGTGCCAGGTAATGTCCTGAGAAGTAAAGGCAGCTAATGCGATAGTGACCCCGTCATCCCTCAAGTGTTTATTGATCCATAAAAATATATGACAGGTCTGGTAATCTCCGCCTGATACTTGAAAGACATGAACAGGAACCTTTAACCTAGGAATGTTTGTTTTTTAAACCAGCTCCAGGATTCACTAAAGACTGCAATGTTTAGATCATCACTGGATCTAGGGAACCTCTCCATTATGCAATGCTCTGTGTGAGCAATTCTCTAAAGAGACCAATCCATATAGGACAAACCGCGCAAAATGAAATTCAGCCAAAGTTCTTGAAGAAAGATAAACAGCAAAATTGTTTTCCTTTGTGAATGCATGTCACTCCTCCAGGCGGCACAGAGGGATCCACGAGACAACATGGAAAGAGAACTGACCCGCCAGCTAAACAGACTCGCAGAAAACGATCAGATCGTTCTCCAGTGGCATACCAGGAAATGAGTTAACAGACAGACTTGCTAAAAATGGAACAAAGAAGAAACAACACACCCAAACATTGTTGTTATCAGAAATCAGAACACTTATCAAGTGAAAATACAAGAAATTGTGGAGAGAACAAGCTAACAGTAAACATCCACAAGACCCCATCAGCAGACTCAACAGAAAGCAACATACAACAATTTTCCATCTACAAACAGGACAATGCAGGCTCAACTACCACATGCATAAAATAAAGATTGTACAGTCCCCCCAGTGTGCCTGTCAAACAGGACCACAAACACCTGAGCACATTCTGCAGACCTGCCTACTCTACATACAACCGAAAAGACACCTGGCCTCAAGAGCAAAGTGTGCAAAGCAAGCTATGGGGAACCATAAAGGACCTGCTACTGACATGCGAGTTCATAGAGGCAACTAACCTGATGGTCTGATCTGAGCATGCGAGGCAAGACCGAATGCAAAGAAGAAGAATAAGAAGAAGAAATTGATCCTCTCAACTTTAATTTCAACTCACATGTCAAAAAAGGCATGAAGAGGATATAGACAGGGAGCAAGCTCTAGTGTTCACGAAAGTGTACAATAATTTTTTTGTAAAGTCTAATAATGATGAGACACTAATTTGTCTCTTTGATTATGGTCTGGAGTCTTCTTCTTCTTCTTCTTCTTTGCATTCACTAGCTGTAAACTCTGGCTGAAAGTTCTGGTTGTTCATCCATGTGTGGACTGCAGCCCTGTGCCAGAACCTGAGTGTTGCCTGTGCAGCCATTTTACAGATCTGACTCATTTGTATGCATACTGCTGGTTTCTTGCTTCTCAGGCAGATGCACTCCGATTTAGAAGAAAGGAAAGCTCCCAATTGGTCGACTCTTAGACATGCTTTTGTGTAGGCAGTGGGTCTGTTCTTGTTTTCCCTATAATAGGGCCCTGGAACCCACACAGGGAAGAGTGAATGGTACAGCAAGGAGTGACCAGGGAATCTGGTGGACACTGCACTCAAGAGAAAAGGCAAGACTGACATATAATCACACTGCTACTGGCACCATCAGACTTGACTGCTGAAGATGAGGATGGAGCGCTTATGAGAATGCCCCAACTTGTATGATGTCAGTTCTTAGCTCCACATACAACATTTAGAGCCCTAAGACAATTATAAAAATCTGTCCCAATGCAAATTCAAACCCAATATCTTTGGGCCAGTATCCAGATACTGCACTATAGCTTGTCATTTTTATACTATCACAGACCACAGCCATCTACTGCTATTGTTGGCCTGACCAGACTTTTTGTGATGTCATAGGTGGGAGGCCTACTTCCTTTGAACAGTGATTCATAGACTTCTCTAATTGCCTTGCGGTGTGTAGTGCAGTTATAAAACTGCCTAGAAAGTGATGTAAATCAAACTACAAATAAACTAGTGAATATGTGGATATTGTGAAGATGTGGATATTGTGAAGATGTGGATATTGTGAAGATGTAAATATGTGGATATTGTGAAGATGTGAATATTATGAAGATGTGAATATGTGGAAATTGTGAAGATGTGAATATTGTGAAGATGTGAATATGTGGATATTGTGAAGATGTGAATATGTGGATACTGTGAAGATGTGAATATGTGGATATTGTGAAGATGTGAATATTGTGAAGATGTGAATATGTGGATACTGTGAAGATGTGAATATGTGGATACTGTGAAGATGTGGATATTGTGAAGGTGTGGATACTGTGAAGATGTGAATATGTGGATATTGTGAAGATGTGGATATTGTGAAGATGTGGATATTGTGAAGATGTGAATATGTGGATACTGTGAAGATGTGAATATGTGGATATTGTGAAGATGTGAATATTGTGAAGATGTGAATATGTGGATACTGTGAAGATGTGAATATGTGGATACTGTGAAGATGTGAATATTGTGAAGATGTGGATACTGTGAAGATGTGAATATTGTGAAGATGTGGATACTGTGAAGATGTGAATATTGTGAAGATGTGGATATTGTGAAGATGTGAATATTGTGAAGATGTGAATATGTGGATATTGTGAATATGTGAATATTGTGAAGATATGGATATTGTGAAGATGTGAATATTGTGAAGATGTGAATATGTGGATATTGTGAAGATGTGAATATTGTGAACATTGTGAATATGTGGATATTGTGAAGATGTGAATATTGTGAAGATGTGAATATGTGAATATTGTGAAGATGTGAATATGTGGATATTGTGAAGATGTGAATATGTGGATATTGTGAAGATGTGAATATTGTGAAGATGTGAATATGTGGATATTGTGAAGATGTGAATATTGTGAAGATGTGAATATTGTGAAGATGTGAATATTGTGAAGATGTGAATATGTGGATATTGTGAAGATGTGAATATGTGGATACTGTGAAGATGTAAATATGTGGATATTGTGAAGATGTGAATATTGTGAAGATGTGAATATTGTGAAGATGTGGATATTGTGAAGATGTAAATGTGTGGATATTGTGAAGATGTGGATATTGTGAAGATGTGGATATTGTGAAGATGTGGATATTGTGAAGATGTGAATATTGTGAAGATGTGGATACTGTGAAGATGTGAATATGTGGATACTGTGAAGATGTGAATATGTGGATATTGTGAAGATGACATTTTAAACTGTGCAGTGTTAGATTCCCCTCCCCCCCCCCCCCCCCCATTTCCACCTTTTTTCCCCTCCAGCATTTTATGGCAAGACCTTCAACTTAAGAAAAATGATGATTAAAAAGAGGCGACATAGCGACACAAAAAGTTCTTTATCTATAATAAGAACACATGTTATCCTAATCCTATTAACTGTTGGCGTTTGTGGCTTAAGACACAGTGAATGTGCTTTGAAATGCCAGAGTGCCGGGTTCGAGCCCAGGTGCAGGCATTTTGGCAGCAGACCGCCTTGCGTTGATTCCAATAGTGGTATCGAGAGCTGACAGTTTAGAAAGCAATGGCAAACCTACTGAAAGTAAAATTTGCCTAGAAAAACCACAACAGACAACAAAATGGCTGGGGTTGGTTCTGCAACTTCCTGCAATGGATACACAACTAATTTATCCTATTAATTAGATTTTGAACAGTAAATGTACAAAGTGCCAATTAAGACTTAAACATCTGTGCTTTTTGTTTTGTAAATAATTTTTTAAAATATTAAATTCATGATTTAACTAAACCAAAAAAATATGTTACTATGACAAAATATTAAAAGTAAAAATGCACTCAATTTCAAAGCTGCTTGACCTCCCCCCCCCCCCCCTTCCTAGGCTGAATACGATTCATCTACAGGATAGCACTCACTGCTGTGATATCGGTTCTTGATTAATTAGTTTTACAGCTGACTTTAAATACACAGTGAGATGACTAATGGCACGGCTAAGTGTCCCCAACCATTAACATGAGCAAGCAATCCTTACCTTCCACCCAGTCCCGAAGCCGAATTTCACAGCAGATAAGTGGTGCCCCAACCCGTCCTGTTGTCAAATCAGAGACTGAGGGATAAACAGGCATATGAAATGTCAAATATATTATATGAATGATAATACACAGCACAGTATATACTTCTCATAGCACAAACTGAACACATGAAAAATAAAATTTGCTGTTAATTGCACACATGTAATATCAAACAGGGAGAGTTGCATGCGACAGCGAGGGATAGAACGACGGCGTGAGCTGGTTGAGGGCCTATGCTCCATTGGGGGTTAGAAAGGCACAAGAAGAAGAAGAAGAAAATAAAACACAATAATTTAACCCCCTTCACCCCTGTGATGACCCTGCTTTGCATGGTCTCCATGAGTACATTGTGGCAAGCAGGAAGTCCGTGCTACAAGTGACGGCACGAGATACTTGTGGCCGGTGGAGTAAGCGAGGCGAAGACCGAGCTAGCCTCGTGGTCAGTCGATCATCAGAAGTCAGTGAAGACGGTTGTAGTAATTGAAGATGTAGTTTTTATGTTGTGAATGGTTAGTGTTCGAATATGTCGCGAGTGAAATAAATGGACCAGAATAAACTGACAGAATGTACAATGAAGCTGAGCGGTGTTTGTGTTGTCAACCCTAGACGTTGAAGCCGGTGTAAACCAAGGCACATTCCAAGTCTACGTCTTGGTTCATTTCACCCCCCCCCCCCCATTAGGTTATTTTTGGATTCTTTTATGTAATAATTTATCTTTGTTGTGTTGTGAGCTGATGAAGGCTTCCTATCTGCAACATTCCTTTTTTCATTTGCAGTTAATGTATTACTAAGAGGCTGACTAGTTCTTGTTTAGATTGTATTGTTTTGTTTCAAACAAGAGATATCAAATATAATAGAAATCCCATGCTTGAAATATCCTCATAATATAAACAAGGTATATGAAATATTCAACATAGTAATGTTAGAACTTGTTCCATTAAAAAGCTACAGCTGCACTTTTTCTTTTCAAGGACACAAACTAACCTGTTGCATTTATTGGCTAGCGCGTGATTTCACTAGCTAATGTTAGAACTAGTTCTATGTAAAAAGATAACAGTTGCAGTATGTTTTTGTTTAGTTTTTGTTTTAGGGCATAACTAACCTCTGCATTTATTGGCAGGTGTGTGGTTTCACTACATAATGTTAGAACTAGTTCCATGTTAAAAGGTTACAGCCAAATTTTTTTGGGGGGGGGGGGGGGGGGGGGAGTGGGAGGGGGGGTAGTTTTAGGGCATAAACTAACCCCTGGTGTGTGGTTTCATTACATAACGTTAGAACTAGTACCATGTTAAAAAGTTACAGCCACATTTGGGGTGGTAGTTTTAGGACATAAACTAACCCCTGGTGCGTGGTTTCACTACATAACGTTAGAACTAGTACCATGTTAAAAAGTTACAGCAACATTTTTTTTAGGATGGTGTGGGTAGTTTTAGGGCATAAACTAATCCCCGCATTTATTGGCTGGTGTGTGGTTTCACTACATAAGTTCACATTCAGCAGTTTTCCTTAGCTTTCTATGCACTATGCAAGAGTTATTAATATATATTTCCTTATTATGAACTAATGTTATTTATTTCATGAAAGACAATGTAACATCAACTGCCAATTTGAGCTGTCAAATACAAGACAAAATAAGAAATACAAAGTAAAATCAAAAACAACAAACTGAACATTAAAAAAAACAATATTTTAGACCATAGCTCAAACATACAACAATATGCACATATTCTACATTATATCACTGACCTAACACAACAAAAGTAAGAACAAACACAAAATTACAACAACACACATACACGCAAACCCAAAACAATTAAAATTTCATACTATGTCTCAAAAATACAACCTACCTCAATACCGCAACCCAAACATACAACAGCACTTGTACATTCCACATTCACTGTGACCAAACATACAACACATACATATTCCGTACCACAACCAAAACATACAACAGCACTTGCACATTCTACATTACAACTGTCACTAAATATACAACATACACATATTCCATACCATGGCCCAAACACACAACAGCACTTGTACTTTCTACACTGACTGACCAAACATACAACATACACACATTCCAAACCATAACCTAAACAAATAAAACCATACGTACATTCAACAACAGTGCCTGCACCGCATGTTTCTGTCAGGCCATAACCCTGACCAACTGGACAACAAAAGCATATGTTCATGAACCTCTGGGTTGTGCCAGATAAGGGAGCCCCACCAGACAGCATCAGTCGCACTCGGCCTCCCAACAGGTCTGTCACACTCTTGAAGACTATCCTGTAATTGTAGAATTTCATTCTGTGAATGACTGTAATAGTTTCAGTAAACCATTGCAGTGACTCTGAATGCTTCACTGAAGCTACAACAGAGTTCTGTTGTAGTTTCAGTGAAGCATTCGGAGTCACTGTAATTCTGTTTAAAGACTTACTGTGGAGACTGGACAATTGTGGGTAATTTTTAAAGTGAAACATTGTGTAACTTTGCTGAAATTTTAGCAAACCAATGTGTAACACATTATTATTTTCAGTAAATACCATGAATTATTACTGTTGTCAGAGTGAAGCACTGTGTAATTTTGTAAATTGTTGTAGTCTCAGTGAAGTATTGCATTACTGCAGTCACAGAGTAAAGCAATGATAATTTTGTAGTCTCAGTGTACTATTGCATTACTGTAGTCAGAGAGTGAAGCACTGTGGTAATTTTGTAGTCTCAGTGTACTATTGCATTACTGTAGTCAGAGAGTGAAGCACTGTAGTAATTGTGTAGTCTCAGTGTACTATTGCGTTACTGTGGTCAGAGAGTGAAGCACTGTAGTAATTGTGTAGTCTCAGTGTACTATTGCATTACTGTAGTCAGAGAGTGAAGCATTGTGCATTTTTATTGTAGTCTTAGTGAAATATTGCAGTACTGTAGTCACAGAGTGAAGCATTGTTTTAATTTTGTTGTAGTCTCAGTGAACTATTGCATTACTGTAGTCACAGAGTGCAGCACTGTGTAATTTTGTTCTAGTCTCAGTGTACTATTGCATTACTGTAGTCAGAGAGTGAAGCACTATAGTAATTTTGTTGTAGTCTCAGTGAACTATTGCATTACTGTAGTCAGAGAGTGAAGCATTGTGGTAATTTTGTTGTAGTCTCAGTGAACTATTGCATTACTGTAGTCAGAGAGTGAAGCACTATAGTAATTTTGTTCTAGTCTTAGTGAACTATTGCATTACTGTAGTCAGAGAGTGAAGCACTATAGTAATTTTGTTGTAGTCTCAGTGAACTATTGCATTACTGTAGTCAGAGAGTGAAGCATTGTGGTAATTTTGTTGTCTCAGTGAACTATTGCATTACTGTAGTCAGAGAATGAAGCACTGTGTAATTTTTTTTGTCTCAGTGAACTACTGCACTTTTCTGATGTAGTTTGAGTGTAAAGTAAAAGTAAAGGATCCTTTTCTACGCCTTCAGGCATATTGGGCAAATGGAGCTAGACCTATATTTTATAGACCAACTGGCACTCGGCAGGTGATATGATCAACATCTCGCCAACCATCTCTACCTCCCAGGACTTTGCACAAGTTATTGTCGAATGCTGCAACTTTGACTTACCTGTTTCACAAAGTACTGTCACACTCCATTCACTGAGGCTCACATATTATATAAAGTACTACAAAACCTTTTCTACTATGGTGCAGTTACTAGACAAAGAAATGCTAAACAACTCACTTGTTACAAAGAGGAGTGTCGAACCCTGCAAGCATATGTTTGTACTTGTAATCATAGGCAAACTTGAACAATGTTCGTTTGACCAGAGATGAGGAGTTGACTTTCTCCCAGACATTTTTATAGATTCTGTCCAAAATGACCTGAAACAAATGGGAATATTTACATAAAGCTCAAACTTTTGTTATCAATGCCATGAAAATCCCAATATCAAATTAGAAGACAGCTGTTGCATAATCCAATATTAAAGGTGCAAACAGTGTCACATATTTATCATTTTTTATTATAACACAATAGCTAATATGCAAGCAGTGTCACAGATATATCAATTTTCATTACAATCCAATACCAAATGTGCAAAAAATACCACAACAATTTTTATAATAACTCAATAAATGTTAAATGTTGAATTAGGAATCAACACCAAAACACTCGGGACACTCGCATAAGTGCTCCGTCCCCCCCATCTTCAGCAGCAAGTGAAGAGTTCCAATTCCGATGGTGCCAGTAACCATCTGATTGTATATTCATCCTTCCCCTGAGTGTTGAGCGTTGGCCAGATCCCCTTGTAACTCCTTGCAGCGCCATTCTCCTCAGACCGTAATGATATCCATCTGCGCCTCCCCACTGTTCACCCATTCCCAAAGGGTAATAACTCAATATTAAATGTGCAAGTAGAGTCACACATGTATCAATTTTCATTATAACCCAATATCAAATGTGCAGAAAGTGCCATATTTATCAATTTCCATTGTAGCCCAATATTAGGTGTGCAAACAGTGTCATATATTTATCTTGAACTAAAACTGAACGGGATGCACCGGTGCTGAGCCACACATGGTTGTGCACCAGGACCAGTGCTCCTTCTTCTTCTTCTTTAGTCCTGTTCTGCTTTTCAGCATCACATTTTGAAGAGGCATCGGCTGTGAGCCCTGGTATATGCAACACAGATGCAGGTGATTTCAGCTTCAGATATTCCATCTATCCATCACTTGCATGGTTGACCTTTAGTTCTGCTTCTATTATATCCAAGTAATTGGGCTCTCTGTGGTGCACTTTCTGGTAGCAGTCTTCACACACTATCTGGTAGTAGTCTTGACACACTATCTGGTAGTAGTCTTGACACACTATCTGGTAGTAGTCTTGACACACTATCTGGTAGTAGTCTTCACACGCTATCTGGCAGTAGTCTTGACACACTATCTGGTAGTAGTCTTGACACACTATCTGGTAGTAGTCTTGACACACTATCTGGTAGTAGTCTTGACACACTATCTGGTAGTAGTCTTGACACACTATCTGGCAGTAGTCTTGACACACTATCTGGTAGTAGTCTTGACACACTATCTGGTAGTAGTCTTGACACACTATCTGGTAGCAGTCTTGACACACTATCTGGTAGTAGTCTTGACACACTATCTGGTAGTAGTCTTGACACACTATCTGGTAGTAGTCTTGACACACTATCTGGTAGCAGTCTAGACACACTATCTGGTAGTAGTCTTGACACACTATCTGGTAGTAGTCTTCACACTATTTGGTAGTAGTCTTGACACACTATTTGGTAGTAGTCTTGACACACTATCTGGTAGCAGTCTTGACACACTATCTGGTAGCAGTCTTGACACACTATCTGGTAGCAGTCTTTACACTATTTGGTAGCAGTCTTGACACACTATCTGGTAGTAGTCTTGACACACTATCTGGTAGCAGTCTTGACACACTATCTGGTAGTAGTCTTTACACTATTTGGTAGCAGTCTTGACACACTATCTGGTAGTAGTCTTCACACTATTTGGTAGTAGTCTTGACACACTATTTGGTAGTAGTCTTGACACACTATCTGGTAGCAGTCTTGACACACTATCTGGTAGCAGTCTTGACACACTATCTGGTAGCAGTCTTGACACACTATCTGGTAGCAGTCTTGACACACTATCTGGTAGCAGTCTTGACACACTATCTGGTAGCAGTCTTGACACACTATCTGGTAGCAGTCTTGACACACTATCTGGTAGTAGTCTTCACACTATTTGGTAGTAGTCTTGACACACTATTTGGTAGTAGTCTTGACACACTATCTGGTAGCAGTCTTGACACACTATCTGGTAGCAGTCTTGACACACTATCTGGTAGCAGTCTTTACACTATTTGGTAGCAGTCTTGACACACTATCTGGTAGTAGTCTTGACACACTATCTGGTAGCAGTCTTGACACACTATCTGGTAGCAGTCTTGACACACTATCTGGTAGCAGTCTTTACACTATTTGGTAGCAGTCTTGACACACTATCTGGTAGCAGTCTTGACACACTATCTGGTAGCAGTCTTTACACTATTTGGTAGCAGTCTTGACACACTATCTGGTAGTAGTCTTGACACACTATCTGGTAGCAGTCTTGACACACTATCTGGTAGCAGTCTTGACACACTATCTGGTAGCAGTCTTGACACACTATCTGGTAGCAGTCTTTACACTATTTGGTAGCAGTCTTGACACACTATCTGGTAGCAGTCTTGACACACTATCTGGTAGTAGTCTTGACACACTATCTGGTAGCAGTCTTTACACTATTGGGTAGCAGTCTTGACACACTATCTGGTAGTAGTCTTGACACACTATCTGGTAGCAGTCTTGACACACTATCTGGTAGTAGTCTTGACACACTATCTGGTAGTAGTCTTGACACACTATCTGGTAGTAGTCTTGACACACTATCTGGTAGCAGTCTAGACACACTATCTGGTAGTAGTCTTGACACACTATCTGGTAGTAGTCTTCACACTATTTGGTAGTAGTCTTGACACACTATTTGGTAGTAGTCTTGACACACTATCTGGTAGCAGTCTTGACACACTATCTGGTAGCAGTCTTGACACACTATCTGGTAGCAGTCTTCACACTATTTGGTAGCAGTTTTGACACACTATCTGGTAGCAGTTTTGACACACTATCTGGTAGCAGTCTTGACACACTATCTGGTAGTAGTCTTGACACACTATGTGGTAGCAGTCTTGACACACTATCTGATAGTAGTCTTGACACACTATCTGGTAGCAGTCTTGACACACTATCTGGTAGCAGTCTTGACACACTATCTGGTAGCAGTCTTGACACACTATCTGGTAGTAGTCTTGACACACTATCTGGTAGTAGTCTTGACACACTATCTGGTAGTAGTCTTCACACAATATCTGGTAGCAGTCTTGACACACTTTCTGGTATTAGTCTTGACACACTATCTGGTAGCAGTCTTGACACACTATCTGGTAGCAGTCTTCACACACTATCTGGTAGCAGTCTTTTATATATATATATATATATATATATATATATATATATATATATATATATATATATATATATATATATATATATATATATATATATACAAACAACCATTATAATTATCATAAGTGCACTGTTAACATACTGCTACGGACAACATATGTGACTTGACAAGCAAGACACTTACTGGTACTGCAGCAACCAGTGTTGGTTTGAGCTCACTCACATCTCCAGTGCTGCCTTTCTTGATTTTAGTGGACTAGAAGGGAGACAGCAAATATATCTAGTGATTACTGTGGACTGGAACAGGTGGAGCAAATATATCTAGTGGTTACAGTGGATTGAAATAGACAAGAGCAAATAATCTAGTGATTTCAGTGGGCAGAAACAGATACGGTAAAGATATCTAGTGATTTGAATGGACTGGAACACAGGAAGCAAATATATCTAGTGAATTTAGTGGACTGAAACAGAAGCAGTAAATATTTCTAGTAATTTTAGCAAACCAAAAGATACAGAACAAACATAATTGGTGACTTAACAGCCAAATACATCTTGTGATTATAATGAAGAGTTAAAAACATCCAGTGATTTTAGTAGATGAAACTGATAAATATCTAAAAATGGTATTTAGTGATTTCAGTGGACTGAAATAATTAGATCAAATATATCACACAATTTTAATGGCATGAGTCGGTACAACAAGTACGTCTAGGGATGAAACATACAGACCAAACTAGATCTACTTCTTTCTTCATAAGAGCCAATCAGTTACAATTGGCTCAGCCTACCAGACCAAACTGCTATATTGGTGATCATATTTATCACTGTGTGCAGGCACTTTACAAATATTCAGTTGAGGTATTATTCCAAAGCAAATTCTGACTTTTCTGGATTTTTCTTCTTCTTCTTCTTCTTCTATCATTTATCCCCCAAAGAAGCATGGAACCTCAGTCAACTTGTGCCCTACTTTGTCCAAAGTTAGTTGGATTTTTCAGCTGAACCTTGTAACCTTCTTTCTTTTTCTTTTTTCGTCCTCACTGCCCAGGGTTTTCAGATGAGGCCACACTCCTTTCTAAAGGCTTTAGTGCGAAACGTGTCCTTCCCTGATCCACACAGCTTTCTTTACACCAGAATGCCAACTGGCCAAACCTGGGATTTATCTACTTAACCTTGAGAGAATGTCTGTAGCAAATGTTCAGTATTTTGTGGGGTTTATCCTCATTTGCAAAAGTTCCAAGTTTCCATTCTTGAATTTCTTGTACATGTGGCAGCAAAGTCTTTTGTGTCCAGTTCACAATCTAAAACATAATGACCTGTTGCCTTCGTGTGAGGAGTCTTTGGGAACATATTCACAAATGATTGTTTGAAAGAAGCTAATGAAAGTAGATCTCTATATGCAACAATAAGAAAGAGACAAACACTGCTCTTTGGCCACGTGATGAGAAGAGAGAGACATTGGAGAATGTCGTGACAACTGGAAAGATCAGTGGAAAAAAGGGTAGAGACAGACCAAGAGATGGATGGACTTAAATGATGGCATGAAGGGATATCATCAAGAGAGCTGTTCTAGGCAACCAGGAATCGTGATCTGTAGAGATGCATGAGCAGGGCACATGATGATGATGTTGATGAACATATTCAATGATTTGAACAACTGGACATATTCTCACCTTGTCTGTGAGAGTAGTCGGAGATGAGTAGCCAATCCTAGTTCCCATGGCTATACAGGACACCTCTGTACAGCAATAGAAGATGAGAGTACATAGCAATCACTCCAAACAAAACAATCTCAAAGTCATTACCATTAGGATTTTATTTTTTGCCGCCGGCAGAAAAAAAATAATCCATGCCCTTACCCAGGATTCAAACCAACACGAGAACCCACTATTCTCAACCATTCAGTCAGCTGCTCCTCATAAGCCGCACCACAACAAAATCGTTAAATCACTGACGTCACACAGCACAGGAAAAAAGTCTCTAAATTACTTTCAGCACACGTAAAATTTCAAAATTACTTTCAGCACATGATAAAATCTCTAAATCGCTTTCAGCACATGGTAAAATCTATAATTACTTTTAGCACATGGTAAAATCTCTAAATTACTTTCAGCACACAGTAAAATTTCAAAATTACTTTCAGCACATGGTAAAATCTCTAAATTACTTTCAGCACATGGTAAAATCTCAAAATTACTTTCAGCACACGGTAAAATTTCAAAATTACTTTCATCACATGGTAAAATCTCTAAATTACTTTCAGCACATGGTAAAATCTCTAAATTACTTTCAGCACATGGTAAAATTTCAAAATTACTTTCAGCACATGGTAAAATCTCTAAATTACTTTCAGCACATGGTAAAATCTCTAAATTACTTTCAGCACATGGTAAAATCTCTAAACTACTTTCAGCACATGGTAAAATCTCTAAATTACTTTCAGCACATGGTATAATCTCTAAATTACTTTCAGCACATGGTAAAATCTCTGAATTACTTTCAGCACACGGTAAAATTTCAAAATTACTTTCAGCACATGGTAAAATCTCTAAATTACTTTCAGCACATGGTAAAATCTCTAAATTACTTTCAGCACATGGTGAAATCTCTAAATTACTTTCAGCACATGGTAAAATCTTTAAATTACTTTCAGCACATGGTAAAATCTCTAAATTACTTTCATCAGCACATGGTGAAATCTCTAAATTACTTTCAGCACATGGTAAAATCTCTAAATTACTTTCAGCACATGGTAAAATCTCTAAATTACTTTCAGCACATGGTAAAATCTCTAAACTACTGACACAGGTAGAATCCTGTCCTCCCAATTTGGAGGGCTGATGATACAGAAAGTCAGATACAGAACAGCTGTCTTACCAGCACTTAGCTCCAAGACATGAGCCAGTGGTAGGTAGCCTACATAAGCATCGTTTTCTCTGAAAGTAGAACAAATTATACTTTCAGAATAAATACAAATGATTGTTTCAGAATGAATATTTGTGGTTTGCATGAGGAATATTTATGTTCCATGTACGTTATCAAAATGATAATTCCAGAGCTCTGTCAACACCCGTTCTGTCAACAACACAAGATTTTAACACTCTGTTAACTGTCGAATTGAAAATATTATGATTCTAGAACATTGTCGACTAGTGAATTATAAATTGTCATGATTTTAGCTATCTGTTGACTATGATGATTCTAGCATACTGCCAATGACAACATTGGAAACTGATGATTCTAACACTGTCAATGATGATGATTTCCGCAAACTGTCACCTCTGAATTGGAAACATGATGATTCTATCACTCTGTCAACTAGTGAATTGGAAATATAATGATTCCAGCACACTTTTGAATACTTAATTGGAAATATTATGATCTAGCACACTGTCAACTACATATTTGAAAATATGATGATTCTAGCACACTGTCAACTACAAAGTTGGAAATATGATGATTCTAGCACACTGTCAACTACAAAGTTGGAAATATGATGATTCTAGCACACTGTCAACTACAAAATTGGAAAAAGGATTCTAGTCCACTGTCAACTACATATCTGGAAATACTAGGAAATACTAGCACACTGTCAACTACATATTTGGAAATATCATGATTCTAGCAAACTGTCAACTCTATATGTTTGGAAATATGATGATTCTAGCACACTGTCAACTATAAAATTGGAAATATGAGAATTCCAGCACACAGTCAACCACATATTTGTAAATACTATGATTCTAGCACATGCCATCTACATATTTAGAAATACTATGATTCTAGCACACTGTTACCTACAAAATTGGAAATATGATGATTCTAGCACACTTTCTAGTAGTAAATTGCAAATATGATGATTCATGCACAGTCAACTAGTGAATTGAAAATATGAGGATTCTAGCATACTGTCAAGTAGTGAATTGGAAATATGATGTTTCTATCACCCTGTCGACTACTTAAATGGGAAATATGTTGTTTTTATCACCCTGTCAACTACTTAATTGGAAATATTATGTTTCTATCAGTATCACACTGTGAACTTATTAATTGGAAATATGATGATTCTATCACACTGTCAACTACTTAACTGGAAATGTGATGATTCCAGCACACTGTCAAATATTTAATTGCATATATGATGGTTCTAGAATTATGACAAATAATACATTCAAAATATGATGATTATAACACACTGTCATTGACTGAATAAAAAATATGATAGTTCTAGCAGTCTGTAAACCCTTGTAAAGCCAACACTGATAATTCTAGCACTCTTTTGACCATTGTTTTATCAACGCTGCAGAGCATGTTTAAAAAAAATAGTAACTGGTGTTTTAAGTGCACAGTGTTTCACATCACTAAGTATGACTCGGATCAGGAGCAAACCATATATGCTTTGTCCAGGATATTCAGGTGTACATAATAACAAACAGGCTGATAGATGTGCTGCTGCAGTTTCGCTAGAAAGTGAGCTACAACTTTATGTTAAAGTGAATGTGACTGAGCTCTCTGGGGGTCAAGTGGACTGCCTCAGAACAGAGTTTCTATACCTGCAGAGACTTTTCAGCTAGGAGTTGGCACATTGTATGGATGTTTCAAAAAAAGCAGCAAGAAAGGACAAGCATTTATTTAATCAATAAGCAACTGGCATCATAAATAAGAGAAATATATGTTGGCTGCTGAGGAAGGGGATAGAGTAGGTAAGAGGAAAGAGCAGGTGAGAGGAAAGAGCAGGTAAGGGGATGTCCTGAGTGCAGCAATATCAATTCCTGATTCACTCATTGGCTGTGATTCTAGCATTTTAACAATACTTGTTTTGTAGATACGAGTTCTGCACTAGCAACACTTAAACCGCAAGTACTGACAATTGCAGCAAGCAGGATTCACATTAGTCAAGGTCATAAAAAAGCAGAAGTAATGATATTTTCACACGAATCAACCAAACAGGTTCCATCTCCACAATGAAGGATGACTGCAATGGATCTCCAACAGACCCTGTCTTTCACCTTGGATGTACACTCTCTCAGACTGGTGTTTGTCCATTTCTTGATGTTATCCTCCCACATTTACCACTGTATCTGCCTCTTACTGCCTTCAACTTCTTCCTCCAGTATGGTTTTTATATGATTACTGTCTATTAATTTGGCCAAAATATTTAAAAAAAAAAAAAGAATTATACTAAACCTTGAGACATAATGACATGTGCACCTGAATCCAGGCCATAAACCAGCCGTGTTTACATGAAGTAAGGATGACAGAAGTTATGAATTTTCACATGAATCAAGCACAATAAAACAGCACAGGCTAATCCTGTTTCATATAAACCAAGGATTATAAAGAAACCAATAGAAGTAATGAATTTTTCACATGAGACAAGGCTATAAAACTGCAAAATGTAATGATGTGTTTACAAAAAGTAAGGACTGCATGAGAATTAATGACATTTTCACACAAATCAATAATATTTTTCATATTAATCAAATAGAAGAATAAACAGAACAGGCATAAAAGAAGAAAACAGAAGAGGCTAATGAGTTTTCACATGACTCAAAAACAATAAAATATGAAAAATAATTTCATCTCCCCAGAAAGCAAGAACAATAAAACAGCACAGCTATTGACATTTTAATGTAGCAAAGAAAATACAACCACTGGAACAAATGAAGCTTTCACACAAAGCAAACACTTACCCTAGGCTAGGGATCCGCTGTATCTGTCCAGAAGTTCCACACATGAGATTTCTATGGGATATCACCACACCTGAAAACAGATATCGGTCAGTCAAGGAGAAATTATAAAGTGATGACGTAAATAAGGGGGGGAACTGCAATCAAGCAAATGATAAAAAGTGCTAAACACAACATAAAATGTGACCAGAAAGCTCACTGTAAGGAATGGAAAAGATGCACACAAATAAAACCAACTGTTTTGACCACAGTCTTTATCAGCGAAGTACTAAATACAACAAAACTGTGACTAGAAAACTCAACAGACAAGACAACAGAGCTTCTAAACAACCAAGGTCAACATGAAACCAAGAAGCTGTAATGGGGGAAAAATATAGACATAGAGGGCTGTATTTTGAAACAAAATAAGGTGTTTCAAGCTATGTACACATAATTACTGTTAGGTTAGTTGCGTAACCAACCCCAACAGCCCCCGACTGTTGTGTGGTTTCTCTAGGCAAATTTACGTCCAGTAGTTTGCCATCGCTTTCTGGACAGTCGGCTTTCTTGATACCACTGTCGTAACCAATGCAAGGCGCATGGCCCACAGCTAGGATCGATCCCGGCACCCCGGCATTACGAAGCGTTCGCATTGACATAGCCACAGAGCCGACTATAATTACTGTATACAATGTAAAAATAAAAAACATAATTTTACTGCATCAGTTCCTAGAACCATTGTTTTTTACCTTACCAATATAGTTATTTCTCTTTATTACTATTTTTATTTATATAATTTTTGTGGTTGTAGGAGCCAATGATCATAAATTACATAGGTCGTAAGTCGAGGAGGAGGCGAAAATGACAACCAACACCTCACCCGAGGAAAGATCAGATCAACAGGCGTAATTACATAATTCTGCAAGGGAGGTCAGCTACAGTATATTCACTGATAATTATGGGAGAAAATCTCTGTGTTAAAGTGGTCAAGCCGTTCGCCTCGCACTTTGAAAGTCGTGTGTTCATTTCACAAGTGCAATTTTTACAGAGATCCCTGGGGATCATTGCTGAAGTAAGGAGTTCATGCTTTGTGCGACACTCTAGGCAGACGGCTAGTCGCCCTTGAGAAAGAGAGTGAGCCATATGGGATATAAAACCTGGTGCAATGAAGTCAATACTCTTGACTTTAACCTTTAAATATATATTGATTACTGATTTAAGAATAGACAGTATAGCACACTGGGTATACCCTCTTAGTCTCCACCTCCCCCAGCTAATGTTTTAAGATACTGTCTACTCCATTAGCACTCTGATTACACCCATGTCATTCTCTTTCTCTCATACGCCCCTCCTTGCCAGATCCACTCTTAACTCCACACTGACATATTCATACATGTTATTTCATCCAACCTCATGTATTCTATCAGCATTCATTTACTAATCGTCTTTAGAATGTCTCCTTGGTCCAGGAGGATAATAGTCTTCTTCTTTTCTCTCCTCCTGGAATGTCTCACAGTGTGAGGGAAGGAAGAGATATCTGGAACAGGCCCTTCTGTTCGCTTCAAATAAAGTACTTTTCCGTGTCTCTGATATTTCTGTGGTCTGTGTTCTGCGTAGTCGACCTCTGGCTGCTACCGCTGTATCAGTATAACATTACTCTATGTGGTGCCCTGTCTGATGCCAATCTTGTTACGTCGCCAAACCACTTGACCTGTTGTCAGGATAATAGTACAAATACTATAAGACTGTAATAGCAAACAATCTGTAAAGAGATCTGGCCAAAAAAAACGTCAGTCTGATTACCTTTTGGCAACCCCGTAGAGCCGCTGGTGTACATAATGACAGCAACATCGTCAACTTTGGGTTTGTCCCGAACATGGTTTTCTGTAATAATTTAAGAATATAAAACAGGTTATTTATATTTACTGCACTCTTTCAGTACCAGAAGACTTTGAGATGCCTATGAGAAATTCAAGGTAGTCAGTACTATAGCAGTCAGTCTTTCATATACAGTCAGCACTATAGCAGTCAGGCTTTCATTTAGTCAGTACTATGTCAGTTAAAACGTAAAGAATCCTTTTGACGAAAGTGGCTTTTCAATCCTATGAAGCTAGTCTCTATTTGTTTAGTAGACCGGCTATAAACGCAAGTAGAAAGTTCTGGTTGTTTTTTTGTCCACTTCTAGACTTTGGTCTTGGTCCAGAATCTGAGTCTGGCGTGCACATCTGTTTTACAGATCTGGCTTTTTTTTGTCATATAGTGTTATTATTTGTTACCTCATTTGACTTAAGACAGGTTTTATTTTAAATAAAATAATTTTTTGGATATTGTGAGTAATGCTTATATTAGACTGGAAGAAAACATCCTGGACAATTAATAAACAAGCCAAATAAATTTCTAAGGCCTCAGAGAAGTGGGTTTTACAAAAGAATGCTTATAATTCTTTTCTGATTTAAGAATCAACATCATAGCACACCGGGCATACCACAGGTGCTCCGTCCCCTGCAACAAATGTTATAAGGTGTTAGATGCTAAGTGTTCCTGTAGCATACTCGTTATAAACTCGTCATTCTCTTTCTCTCATATGTTCACGGCCTAATTCCTACACATCCTTACACATGTTATATCATCTAACCTTGTGTCTTCTATCAGCATTTGTTCATAAATGTTCTTCAGAATTGCTCCTTTGTCTGGTATGAGTGTTCCTGTAACTTTTGCATTTGTAGCAGAAAATCAGCTTTTATTTCCTCGCACTCCTGCAAATCTCAGATAGTATATCCGTGTGAGTTCCTGAATGCTGACATGCTGATTTAAGATTCTTTAGACAGCTAAAATGAGTAAATCAGATGTTTTGAAAGAGGTGAGGGCCCGATTTACAACTTATCACAAACATCAGAAAAGGACAGCCATCAGTTTTTGGCCTTGTTATCAGAAAACGGAAACTGTAACATGATGTGACCCCAAAGATATCTAAAGAGAAAGAAAATGCAAGAAGACTCTTGACTGTATTGTCTTTTGTCATGGTGCAAAAGAGTGTCAGCACACACAATTATACACAACTTGAAAATCCCAGGTTGTGAAGGGGCACGATCACCCACACCAGTCAACAAGCACGATCACCCACACCAGTCAACAAGAACGATCACCCACACCAGTCAACAAGGGCCTTGACGATTATAAATGGGTGATCCCATGTATTTTTTTTTTATTCCACGTGTCATCACTTACATGGCTGGCCTCTATACATCATTGCTCACTGTGGGATACTGTCTGCTGGCAGTCCAGTGAAATGGCCGAACCTTTCACTGGGATCATAAACAGTTAAGTCTGACAATGACCTGCTCAAAGTGTTTCTCACACTCACTTACTGTGCTCTGGTCTGGCTCCAATTACTTCAACTTCTTGCATAGACAGAACTGTTATCTCATTGGGCATCTTCAGGTGGGCTTCAATCAGCTTTGCCCTGTTACAGCCCATCACAATCAGATGGCTGACTTTTGGTGTCTTTGGTAGCACATCCTGCAAATTAGCAGAAATGTATACAATACACTGAAGACATGAGTATGTCTATGTAGCATAAACATTAGGTGCTTTAAGTTAATGAAGTAGCTTTGGTATGGAAGGGATACATTTGTGCATCTGTGTACATCTGTGCATCAGTGTGGAAAATGTTTAGAGGAAGAAAAAAAAAGATAGTGACAGAAAGAAAGAGAGATAATGGACAGCTGTGAGTCCTTGTTTGACTGT